>JAEMWC010000051.1:877500-897500 GCA_016490735.1 Pachyseris speciosa | reverse complement strand
TGCTTGTGAGCAGACATGTTTATGTCACACACTGTAATAAAATCTAAAATTCAAATTGCTCTATTTTCAAAACAAAGCAAGCTACCGAGCTGAAAACGTGCAAGCAGATACATTTCTAAAACGTCTTTTACGTGATGAAGCTAAAAATGCAAAAGTCTGTTTAATTTTGAATTTTAGTTTTTTATGACGTCATGTAAAAACCAAGAATTAATGAATGTGCTGCGGGATTGACACCAGTTCACTATCTTTCCGTTTTATAAGATTCTCAGCCCCTCAGAGGGCATGAGAAAGAACAAAGAGAGGTTTTTTATTTTGAAGTATAAACCCGTTCTTAATGATTTGAAATTACGCTAACTGCTCGCGCGCGCTTAGAATTGCAATAGCCATTATAATTGTAATTACAATTACATCTGTGACGCAATAAGTCAATAAACACACTTTGCTATGCCTGAAGAGCCGCAACAGCGGTGAAACGCGTAGCGCAAAAGCAAAGTAACAGAACACTTTCGTTTCTCATTCTCATTTTTAGTATATATATATATGGAACACAAATGAAGACAGGACACAATATATATATATATATAAAGAAACTGTTAACTTCTGTGTCGAATGAAGATTCTAAGAACAATGAAAAACTAAAGTCTTCTGTTACTTTGCTTTTGCGCTAAGCGTTTCACCGCTGTTGCGGCTCTTCAGGCATAGAAGAGCCGCAACAGCGGTGAAACGCGTAGCGCAAAAGAAAACATCAGGCCTGAAGAGCCGGGACAGCGGTGAAACGCGTAGCGCAAAAGCAAAGTAACAGAAGACTTTCGTTTTTCATTGTTTGTAGTATAATATAACGAGAATTAAGCATGTACTTGAAATCAGATACCATAAGCTTACATGTAGAGTAGCAACAAATTTAAGACTGATCGAAATGACCGAGCATAATAAAAAACAAATCCGGTTTCCAGTCCAGCGACAAGTGGACAAATAGCGTACACAAGCTTAAATATCACTTCCAATTCAGAATACGGATGAAAAATATGGGAGAATTCGTAAATACAAAGTGAAATCTTTTCGCTTGCCCATAATCACTGTCAGATTCTGGTGACTCTGTTAACTTACACTGTTTATAGAACTGTTGAATGTTTCTCTTTGAATGTCCGTACCTTGTCACAGAGGTAAGACTTGCTGTGGCGATTGTTGGTTTCCTAAACGGTAAATCCAGAGGAACAAAACGGGAAGCCGAAGCCATGTTTTTCAAAACACAAACTTTGAGCGGTCACTGATTTCAAGACCGCTGCTTCCCAGGAACCATTTGAATGCTTTGCTCTGATTGGCTAAGGGATTCTACTGTGGGCGGTGTTTACTACAATACGGTTCTTGCACTTAAAGTGCGGTACTTACATTAATTACAATACGGTACTTATATATTACTTATATTACAATACAATGCTTACACTATTTACAATACGGTACTTACAATACGGTACTCAATACTTTCACTGGTGACTACATGTAGTCACCAGTGTCAGTAATGTGACTTATTCCAGGATAACTAGAAAATCTAGTCGCTATTTCCAGGTATTTCTTTGGACTGTTCAGCCCATGTTATCCTGATTTTTTAGACGGCGGTAAGAGGCATGATAGGCGGCGGTAAACCGCCGGTAACCGGCTTTTATTGAAACTCCTTCCGTACTTATATACTACTTACAATACGGTACTTACAATACGCTATTTATATACTACTTACAGTACGGTGCTTACACTATTTACAATACGGTACTTACACTACTTACAATACGGTACTTGCACTACTTACAATACGGTAGTTATATACTACTTACAGTATGGTACTTACACTATTTACAATACGGTACTTACATTACTTACATTGCTGTACTTACACTACTTACAATGCTGTGCTTATACACCACTTACAATACGGTACTTGCACTATTTGCAATGCGGGGCTTACACTACTTTAAATGCTGTGCTTATAATCTTCCTTAACTAGCCGTTATTACATTGAGGAGTTCCAACGCATGTCTGAAGTTAAGACTGACTATAAAATCCTTTAAAGATAAGTCTTTTCGTAGCGTATGCGTTTTTGAGGACACTGTCATATAACAATAACATTTTGTCAGCCGTGGTATGTCACATTAACCTCCTGCGTCTTGTGTCGCATTCTGACGTTTTGGCGTATTGTCCGTAGACCTTTAGGCCGTTCCAGGCGTTCAGATAGTAAACGGAGGGCGATCGGGCAGAGCGAGGCGAAAATAAAGCGACGAAAAATGGAAAGGGGGAAGGTGTGGCTTGCTATCGCGCGCTTTTTACTGTCCGAACGCCTGTTTTGAGCACAACCAATCTTGAAACGCCGTAGATCATCTATGTCTTACTTAATAAGCTCTTTCAATTGGCAGTGGTTTCGCATAAAGGTTCACGCAGACATCACGCAGAAGGCACACAAGAAAGTAATAGACAAAATTTTGGTGGCAGGGAAGCACTTAAATCTAGGGATAAGGGGACCAGAAGAGAAGCACTCCTGGGGGAGACAAGATCGAGTGGTACTGGGGGTAGGCACCCCGGACAGGAGTCCTGATCAGTCTCCAGGGGTGAGGCCCATATCCCCTGGTACGTCTAGTACTAGGAACGAAGAGGAACTAGGAGGGGTGGCCCTCCTGGGTGGAGTACAGATCAGGTGGGACAGGGGTCCACACCCTGGAGTGGATGTTATTCCGAACCTGTCTCCAAGTGCAGCCAGGAGTTGCACTTCCCTGCCACTACTTTTATTGGAGCAAGACAGAAGTTCCACGTCCCAGGACTTAACGAAGGAATGTGCTCTAGTCCAGTATACAACCATAATGGGAGGATTTTTAAGTTATAGATACTTACAGATGTAGATTAATAAGTGATCAGCTTGGTGAACATTCTGGTCATCCTAAATACAGAGCAAGCCTAGCGAATATAAGAAAGAGCTAAACAAAGGTTCCAGTCGAAAACAAAGGGGGGGGGGGGGGGGTTGGGCGAATTGGAGGAAAAAATCGCAGTTGTGAATGAAGCAAAGCCTTCGAGAACTGGCTGGGAAAGGACAATGTACGGCATAAAGAGGAGCACGTGTGCATGATGAGCACGTGATAAGACGAATGGAACCTTTGTTGTCAAGAAAATCTATCGTGCTAAGTTACAGTAGACTTTGCAAAAGGAGAAGGATACATTGTAATCAAACAACTAGTTACTGTCCATTGTTCTTTCTTGTACTTTGGACTAGTATCTACAGTTACTTAGTACAAAAGCTTATTCAAATGTTGAACATTGTGTGACCAGAGAACAGAGACACGATTATTGCTTGTATGACAATCTGTGTGCATTCATAGGGCATAATCTCAGGTTTATTACATCAGTTTATGCTACCATAAACTTGAACTATATCATTTTCCAGACATATTTGTCATTATAAAATCCTTCCGCTTGCAAACGTTTACAGACTGGGACAGACCGTACGATGTCACCGTTGAGCGTTGTACCGCCTCATGCTGTTTTCTAATTGTCTCCTTGAGAATCTTCATCAACACATTTCAAACTGAAACGAAAATCGTGATACCCATATACTGTGTAGCCTTTGTATGTTTATTACTATTATTATTATTTTTATTATTATTATTTGGTTTCCACCTAATAAATGTATTAGCTCTATATCAACTTTACTTTTTGTTTTGTTAGTTGGAATATAAAAAGGGACCATACGTCCCGGGAATTTTAAATTTGTTTGAGTTACATCTGAACTGAAATTCAGAGTGTACTAATGATATTTGTGGCCCACCTACAAATGCTCTAAGTACGCCGCAGGGAGAAATTAAACCGGCCGATATCAAATGATATTTTTTTTATGTTTTTATCGGACACAAATAAGAGAACTTAAAACATTTGTTCTTTGTTTTGCATTTCTATCCTACCCTCAAAAAAAGTCCACTTATTTGTGGTTTCAAAACACTAGCCAAGCAATTTTCAACAAACCGATTTTTTATTTTGAGTCAGTGTGCCACTTGACCCCCGACTTAAAGAGAGAACAACGGATAGCAGCTTGTGACTTATTTAGGATTCACACAAATAAGACGCGTCTTACATAAGACGCGACTTAAATAAGACGCGAACTGATCGTATAAATGGTACAAAATAAGCGTTCGCGTCTTATTTAAGTCGCGTCTTACATAAGACGCGTCTTATCTTAGAACAGGGTTTTCAGCTGTTCTTATTTTGTCCGCGTCTTAATTAAGACGTGAACTTCCTCGTATAAATGGTTTCGCGTCCTAAATAAGACGTGAACTGCAAGTGCGCTTGCATAAAAACAACAGAAACATGAGCTTGTCTTATGATTAGATAGCGTAATTGGATGCAAAGCTTTGCAAAAGATGGCCGGGAGAGCCAAAAGTGAATTCAGCACCTTCCTTCTTTAACCTGCCATCAGTCGCACCAATCCGTATATCGCTTTCTTCCGACTCTTTTCGGATTTCTGTTGATTTCTTTGTATGCTACGGCGTGGTCTTCATAAGAAAAAAAAATATCTGAGAAATAACAGGACAGCACGCTTTTGTTTCTTGCTACGGCGTTCCATCTTGGCAGGTAAGCGAGGCTGTATCAAAAATAAGACGCGTACCATTTATACGAGATCTTCGCGTCTTATGTATGACGCGAAGGTATAAACGGTACAGTTCGCGTCCTATTTAAGTCGCGTCTTAGATAAGACGCGTCTTATTTCCTCCCGTATAAATGGCCCTAATATCCCTTGTGATGTAAATTTTGGCCAATACGTCCAACGTACGTCCCTGTTCCAAGGATTTTCTAATTCTTGGAAATCTTGTTTTTTCTTGCCTAAATGTTTGATGAATGTAAATGTATGTTTTTTTTTCTTTTAACGATCCTAATTTTTCATCTGAGATAGACAAAAAGGAAGAAAGTAAAAGTTAATTGCGTCGCTAATATTGAATTTTCCATTCCGCATCTTAAAAGCTTTTGGTTGCAGCTATGCAAATATCCTCCCTGGAAACTATTGAAAGACGGTTGGAGTGAGGTAAATTTTCCCTGATGCACCTGCTGGTAGAGAGAGGTCTGTCGCTGTTTGTGCTCAACTGTGAGTGATAAAGGAAAACATGATTCGAAAACTGAATGTGAAACCGAACAAGCCACCACCACGCGACATAAAGTGACTCAGGTAAATCAATCTTTTGTTTTTATGAGGCGCTAAAATCACCATCAGTTCAAACTTTGTTTAAGGCAACGTAACAGTAAATAATTGAGACAAATGACAGGGGCGTAGCGTGAGATTTTGAAGGTGTACACACAGAGAAGAAAATTTCTAGCGCCAAAGACGCTTCAAATTAGGGGGTGCGGGGGCATGCTTCCCCAGAAAGTTGTGAAAATGTAGGGTCTCGGAAATGCATTTCCTACTATTTCCTATTTCCCTTCAGAAGGGCAAATTCTGTAATAACATCATCAATGTCAACGTCCTTGTGCTCATTGAATGTGAAGAATTGTTAAAGAGCTCAATCTCCCGTCTGTCACTGGTACTTCGTAAAGGGGTTTTCAGTCTCTTCATACTGCTGAAGCTACGCTCAGCAGTGCAAGTTGACACACGATAGGTGTGGGGGCCTCGGAGGGTAGACTTTTTTCAATTTGCTTTTGTTTTCACTCCTATATGAGTTTCTTTTGCCGTGTATGGATTCCTGAAAAGATACTGGAAAGACTTACACACAGACGCCAGCATAATTCGGCATTTAATAATCGTCCCAATTTTATGGTAACTTTAAAAGTATGCTTTCCGGGAATAAGAAAAATATTTTTGTCCAAATTTCAGGTGTACGCACGGGCGTACGTGAGTATATGGACGCTACGCCACTGAATGAATTGAAATTTACCGCGGGTATACAACGCCACAATCAGACAACGCTTGAATCCGGCGCTGTCCGATGATCGGCGCCTTAACGTAATTTTGGAAAAATGGTTTTAACACATTTGAAATAGGTTAGCAAACAAAATTTAAAGTTAACCGTGTTATTTAACGTTAACCGTTCGTAAACCGACTTGGGCATATTGTAGTACTCTTTGTATTATACACGCAGCATTGCAGGCCATTTTTTGTTTGATCATCGCTCATTCTCATGCGCATACAGTATTCGTAGTTGACTGTCAGCAAACGATTTAAGGAATCATAAAAATGGTAAAATTCGCTGAAACTGGATTGATTGTATTCATCGACTAAACAGCCGTAACAAAATCGACAGCTTTCCCCTATAAAATTACATATTAGAAAACCTGACGAAGGTTACAAGTTTCTCAATCGTGTTTCCAGATCATTTTATGGCTTTTAAAAGGCATACGTGGATGAACATGTTTGATCTAGATCAAACATGGAAAGCCATTTAATGCACTATTGAGAGAGGTGGCTAAACCTTCAAACATGCTTGTCCGACGATGTTGGATGAAAATATTTGACCGTTCTTCGTTCGTTCTTTTTTTATCAAACTTGTTCTCGAACAAACACACGCGTCGACTGTATTGTTTTCTTGTAATGTTTTAAGGTTTTTGAACCGCAGTCAATTTCTGTTAACTGCTCTAAACATAAAATGTTGGCGCAAGGGAAGCCACGCGGTGTTGCTCAATACCAGTAAAAATTATTGATAATCGTAGAGCTCCGCTTTTAGGCTTGGCTAAATCTCTATATTATATTGTCTGTTTGTCAGTTTGATATTGACCTTTGAAACATCTGCGTCCCCTGAAGCGAACTGAGCATTAAAGAATTACCATATGCCATGTATCAAAAACAGTTGCCATTTTTTTCATTATTCTGTTTTTGGTTAGTTGCATTTGGCTTGCGGGTAATCAACAACGCTTGAATCGAGCGCTGTCCGATGATCGGCGTTTTAACGTAATTTTGGAAAAATGGTTTTTAACACATTTGAAATAGGTTAGCAAACAAAATTTAAAGTTAACCGTCGTTAACCGTTCGTAAACTGACTTGGACATATTGTAGTACTCTTTGTATTATACAAGCAGCACTGTAGGCCATTTTTTGTTTGATCATCGCTCTTCTCATGCGCATACAGTATTCGTAGTTTACTATCAGCAAACGATTTAAGGAATCATAAAAATGGTAAAATTCGCTGAAACTGGATTGATTGTATTCATCGACTAAACAGCCGTAACAAAATCGAATCACCAGAGTACTGGATTTTAGCCGTTTTCTCGATCGCTCATCGAGAAGATGGTGGGCTGAAATTCATGCAGACTAGAAATCGAAGTCCTACTCGTACTTTTGATATATTCATATTTTTATCTGTGACCTATAAAAAACCTTTCAGAACACTTGAAGTGTATATAGCGGGCGCGATCCATTTGGTCAAAAATTTCGGAATTTTGGTTTCAGAGGTAAATGGAACGGTAATTTCCGGAAAGTTCATCTCGAAAATTTTGGTCAACCTCTCGAGGTTGTCCATTTTCTCGAAATATCGGAATTACCGGAAATGTTCTGTTCCATTTGGCATTTCATTTCGGTGAGACGCTCGGCTGCTGTCAGATGTCGAAGGCAAGATGTGCCAATGGGACGAGACCGGTTTACTGAAGTGGAAAAAACCGTTCCATTTGACACCTGAGTATTTCGGAAATTCAAACCGAAATTTTTGCCCAAATGGATCGCGCCCAGCGTCTTAATTAAAAAAAAAGTGATGACTATCTTCTAGATCAGATATAAATTAACTGAACGACCATTATGATGCACTTAAACAGGAAAATGCACCAAATGGCCAAACATTTCTCAAGGTCATTCGAACGTTATTGATCGTTTCTTCGAGCACTATAATTAAAGTCTTCCAACTATTTTCTTTGATAAGCAACTGAGCTGCTTTGGACTAATTTCGACGGTGATTTCAAATATTGTGTAAGTTCAATCAGGAAAAATTTGTATACTCTATCCTACACACGGTTTCTGCCTTATGACCAGTAAACAACTGGACACAAGTTTTTGCGAGACCGCGCTACTCCTGTCAATGTTGTTCCAATTCAAGTGAGCTATTTTGTGGCTGAAACAACAAAGTGACTCAGGTAAATCAATCTTTTGTTTTTATGAGGCGCTAAAATCACCATCAGTTCAAACTTTGTTTAAGGCAACGTAACAGTAAATAATTGAGACAAATGACAGGGGCGTAGCGTGAGATTTTGAAGGTGTACACACAGAGAAGAAAATTTCTAGCGCCAAAGACGCTTCAAATTAGGGGGTGTGGGGGCATGCTTCCCCAGAAAGTTGTGAAATGTAGGGTCTCGGAAATGCATTTCCTACTATTTCCTATTTCCCTTCAGAAGGGCAAATTCTGTAATAACATCATCAATGTCAACGTCCTTGTGCTCATTGAATGTGAAGAATTGTTAAAGAGCTCAATCTCCCGTCTGTCACTGGTACTTCGTAAAGGGGTTTTCAGTCTCTTCATACTGCTGAAGCTACGCTCAGCAGTGCAAGTTGACACACGATAGGTGTGGGGGCCTCGGAGGGTAGACTTTTTTCAATTTGCTTTTGTTTTCACTCCTATATGAGTTTCTTTTGCCGTGTATGGATTCCTGAAAAGATACTGGAAAGACTTACACACAGACGCCAGCATAATTCGGCATTTAATAATCGTCCCAATTTTATGGTAACTTTAAAAGTATGCTTTCCGGGAATAAGAAAAATATTTTTGTCCAAATTTCAGGTGTACGCACGGGCGTACGTGAGTATATGGACGCTACGCCACTGAATGAATTGAAATTTACCGCGGTATACAACGCCACAATCAGACAACGCTTGAATCCGGCGCTGTCCGATGATCGGCGCCTTAACGTAATTTTGGAAAAATGGTTTTAACACATTTGAAATAGGTTAGCAAACAAAATTTAAAGTTAACCGTGTTATTTAACGTTAACCGTTCGTAAACCGACTTGGGCATATTGTAGTACTCTTTGTATTATACACGCAGCATTGCAGGCCATTTTTTGTTTGATCATCGCTCATTCTCATGCGCATACAGTATTCGTAGTTGACTGTCAGCAAACGATTTAAGGAATCATAAAAATGGTAAAATTCGCTGAAACTGGATTGATTGCATTCATCGACTAAACAGCCGTAACAAAATCGACAGCTTTCCCCTATAAAATTACATATTAGAAAACCTGACGAAGGTTACAAGTTTCTCAATCGTGTTTCCAGATCATTTTATGGCTTTTAAAAGGCATACGTGGATGAACATGTTTGATCTAGATCAAACATGGAAAGCCATTTAATGCACTATTGAGAGAGGTGGCTAAACCTTCAAACATGCTTGTCCGACGATGTTGGATGAAAATATTTGACCGTTCTTCGTTCGTTCTTTTTTTATCAAACTTGTTCTCGAACAAACACACGCGTCGACTGTATTGTTTTCTTGTAATGTTTTAAGGTTTTTGAACCGCAGTCAATTTCTGTTAACTGCTCTAAACATAAAATGTTGGCGCAAGGGAAGCCACGCGGTGTTGCTCAATACCAGTAAAAATTATTGATAATCGTAGAGCTCCGCTTTTAGGCTTGGCTAAATCTCTATATTATATTGTCTGTTTGTCAGTTTGATATTGACCTTTGAAACATCTGCGTCCCCTGAAGCGAACTGAGCATTAAAGAATTACCATATGCCATGTATCAAAAACAGTTGCCATTTTTTTCATTATTCTGTTTTTGGTTAGTTGCATTTGGTTTGCGGGTAATCAACAACGCTTGAATCGAGCGCTGTCCGATGATCGGCGTTTTAACGTAATTTTGGAAAAATGGTTTTTAACACATTTGAAATAGGTTAGCAAACAAAATTTAAAGTTAACCGTCGTTAACCGTTCGTAAACTGACTTGGACATATTGTAGTACTCTTTGTATTATACAAGCAGCACTGTAGGCCATTTTTTGTTTGATCATCGCTCTTCTCATGCGCATACAGTATTCGTAGTTTACTATCAGCAAACGATTTAAGGAATCATAAAAATGGTAAAATTCGCTGAAACTGGATTGATTGTATTCATCGACTAAACAGCCGTAACAAAATCGAATCACCAGAGTACTGGATTTTAGCCGTTTTCTCGATCGCTCATCGAGAAGATGGTGGGCTGAAATTCATGCAGACTAGAAATCGAAGTCTTACTCGTACTTTTGATATATTCATATTTTTATCTGTGACCTATAAAAAACCTTTCAGAACACTTGAAGTGTATATAGCGGGCGCGATCCATTTGGTCAAAAATTTCGGAATTTTGGTTTCAGAGGTAAATGGAACGGTAATTTCCGGAAAGTTCATCTCGAAAATTTTGGTCAACCTCTCGAGGTTGTCCATTTTCTCGAAATATCGGAATTACCGGAAATGTTCTGTTCCATTTGGCATTTCATTTCGGTGAGACGCTCGGCTGCTGTCAGATGTCGAAGGCAAGATGTGCCAATGGGACGAGACCGGTTTACTGAAGTGGAAAAAACCGTTCCATTTGACACCTGAGTATTTCGGAAATTCAAACCGAAATTTTTGCCCAAATGGATCGCGCCCAGCGTCTTAATTAAAAAAAAAGTGATGACTATCTTCTAGATCAGATATAAATTAACTGAACGACCATTATGATGCACTTAAACAGGAAAATGCACCAAATGGCCAAACATTTCTCAAGGTCATTCGAACGTTATTGATCGTTTCTTCGAGCACTATAATTAAAGTCTTCCAACTATTTTCTTTGATAAGCAACTGAGCTGCTTTGGACTAATTTCGACGGTGATTTCAAATATTGTGTAAGTTCAATCAGGAAAAATTTGTATACTCTATCCTACACACGGTTTCTGCCTTATGACCAGTAAACAACTGGACACAAGTTTTTGCGAGACCGCGCTACTCCTGTCAATGTTGTTCCAATTCAAGTGAGCTATTTTGTGGCTGAAACAACAAAGTGACTCAGGTAAATCAATCTTTTGTTTTTATGAGGCGCTAAAATCACCATCAGTTCAAACTTTGTTTAAGGCAACGTAACAGTAAATAATTGAGACAAATGACAGGGGCGTAGCGTGAGATTTTGAAGGTGTACACACAGAGAAGAAAATTTCTAGCGCCAAAGACGCTTCAAATTAGGGGGTGGGGGCATGCTTCCCCAGAAAGTTGTGAAATGTAGGGTCTCGGAAATGCATTTCCTACTATTTCCTATTTCCCTTCAGAAGGGCAAATTCTGTAATAACATCATCAATGTCAACGTCCTTGTGCTCATTGAATGTGAAGAATTGTTAAAGAGCTCAATCTCCCGTCTGTCACTGGTACTTCGTAAAGGGGTTTTCAGTCTCTTCATACTGCTGAAGCTACGCTCAGCAGTGCAAGTTGACACACGATAGGTGTGGGGGCCTCGGAGGGTAGACTTTTTTCAATTTGCTTTTGTTTTCACTCCTATATGAGTTTCTTTTGCCGTGTATGGATTCCTGAAAAGATACTGGAAAGACTTACACACAGACGCCAGCATAATTCGGCATTTAATAATCGTCCCAATTTTATGGTAACTTTAAAAGTATGCTTTCCGGGAATAAGAAAAATATTTTTGTCCAAATTTCAGGTGTACGCACGGGCGTACGTGAGTATATGGACGCTACGCCACTGAATGTATACAACGCCACAATCAGACAACGCTTGAATCTGGCGCTGTCCGATGATCGGCGCCTTAACGTAATTTTGGAAAAATGGTTTTAACACATTTGAAATAGGTTAGCAAACAAAATTTAAAGTTAACCGTGTTATTTAACGTTAACCGTTCGTAAACCGACTTGGGCATATTGTAGTACTCTTTGTATTATACACGCAGCATTGCAGGCCATTTTTTGTTTGATCATCGCTCATTCTCATGCGCATACAGTATTCGTAGTTGACTGTCAGCAAACGATTTAAGGAATCATAAAAATGGTAAAATTCGCTGAAACTGGATTGATTGTATTCATCGACTAAACAGCCGTAACAAAATCGACAGCTTTCCCCTATAAAATTACATATTAGAAAACCTGACGAAGGTTACAAGTTTCTCAATCGTGTTTCCAGATCATTTTATGGCTTTTAAAAGGCATACGTGGATGAACATGTTTGATCTAGATCAAACATGGAAAGCCATTTAATGCACTATTGAGAGAGGTGGCTAAACCTTCAAACATGCTTGTCCGACGATGTTGGATGAAAATATTTGACCGTTCTTCGTTCGTTCTTTTTTATCAAACATGTTCTCGAACAAACACACGCGTCGACTGTATTGTTTTCTTGTAATGTTTTAAGGTTTTTGAACCGCAGTCAGTTTCTGTTAACTGCTCTAAACATAAAATATTGGCGCAAGGAAAGCCACGCGGTGTTGCTCAATACCAGTAAAAATTAATGATAATCGTGGAGCTCCGCTTTTAGGCTTGGCTAAATCTATATATTATATTGTCTCAAATCAAATGAAGAATGATCCTCGCAGTTGTGAACGCAATTTATGCAATTGCGAAAAGAAGCCTGAAAAAAAAATTCAGGACTTCAACGGGGTTCGAACCCGTGACCTCGCGATTACCGGTGCGATGCTCTAACCAGCTGAGCTATGAAGCCACTGACGTTGGGAGCAGGTCAATTGTGGGTTCATATGTTCCCGTGAAAGAAATCAGTGTGAATGATATATGAAATAAATTATACATCAACTGCGGAAATGAAATCAAATGAAGAATGATCCTCGCAGTTGTGAACGCAATTTATGCAATTGCGAAAAGAAGCCTGAAAAAAATTCAGGACTTCAACGGGGTTCGACGTTGGGAGCAGGTCAATTGTGGGTTCATATGTTCCCACATATGAACCCACAATTGACCTGCTCCCAACGTCAGTGGCTTCATAGCTCAGTTGTTTATTATTAGAGCATCGCACCGGTAATCGCGAGGTCACGGGTTCGAACCCGTTGAAGTCCTGAATTTTTTTCAGGCTTCTTTTCGCAATTGCATAAATTGCGTTCACAACTGCGAGGATCATTCTTCATTTGATTTCATTTCCGCAGTTCATGTATGATTTATTTCATATATCATTCACACTGATTTCTTTCACGGGAACATATGAACCCACAATTGACCTGCTCCCAACGTCAGTGGCTTCATAGCTCAGCTGGTTAGAGCATCGCACCGGTAATCGCGAGGTCACGGGTTCGAACCCCGTTGAAGTCCTGAATTTTTTGCAGGCTTCTTTTCGCAATTGCATAAATTGAGTTCACAACTGCGAGGATCATTCTTCATTTGATTTCATTTCCGCAGTTCATGTATGATTTATTTCATATATCATTCACACATTATATTGTCTGTTTGTCAGTTTGATATTGACCTTTGAAACATCTGCGTCCCCTGAAGCGAACTGAGCATTAAAGAGTTACCATGTGCCATGTAACAAAAACAGTTGCCATTTTTTTTCATTATTCTGTTTTTGGTTAGTTGCATTTGGTTTGCGGGTAATCAGACAACGCTTGAATCCGGCGCTGTCCGATGATCGGCGCTTTAACATAATTTTGGAAAAATGGTTTTAACACATTTGAAATAGGTTAGCAAACAAAATTTAAAGTTAACCGTGTTATTTAACGTTAACCGTTCGTAAACCGACTTGGGCATATTGTAGTACTCTTTGTATTATACACGCAGCATTGTAGGCCATTTTTTGTTTGATCATCGCTCTTCTCATGCGCATACAGTATTCGTAGTTTACTGTCAGCAAACGGTTTAAGGAATCATAAAAATGGTAAAATTCGCTGAAACTGGATTGATTGTATTCATCGACTAAACAGCCGTAACAAAATCGACAGCTTTCCCCTATAAAATTACATATTAGAAAACCTGACGACGGTTACAAGTTTCCCAATCATGTTTTCGTTCATTTTATGGCTTTTAAAAGGCATACGTGGCTTCTATCACGGAAGGGTCTGTTACCCCGGCTCACTTATGACTCACTTATGACTTAATACTGATGTCTTTTCCGAGTTTTTACTTTTAAATATTTGACGAGTCAAAGATAATTTTTCATTAATCGAGCTATTTCCAGTCGAGAGATTATAGTGACATATAATTAAAGGAGTTGCATATATGATTTTATGTAATACATAAAATATGAGCGGGAGACCTTTATGGGCAGTTAAAACGGCGAGCCGCAGGCGAGCCGTTTTAAAGCCCATAAAGGTCTCACGCGAATATTTTATGTTACTTGTGAAATGAAACAATAGATTGTGTTTGTCGTGTTTGTAATGTTAATCAGGAGAGATCTGTATCAAAGTTAATGCATACTAATTAGCGGAGCAGGACACCTTTATGAAAGTTAATAATTTTTATTGGGATTTAGAGAGGTATACATGTGACTCAAATACTACCCGTAGATTGGTCGTTAGTCTTATGAATTATTAATGAATTTTACAATATTAGGTTAAAACTTCTACAATATCCAGCCCCTGGGCCAATCGAATCACCAAAGTACTGGATTTTAGCCGTTTTCTCGATCGCTCATCGAGAAGATGGTGGGCTGAAATTCATGCAGACTAGAAATCGAAGTCTTACTCGTACTTTTGATATATTCATATTTTTATCCGTGACCTATAAAAAACCTTTCAGAACACTTGAAGTGTATATAGCGGGCGCGATCCATTTGGTCAAAAATTTCGGAATTTTGGTTTCAGAGGTAAATGGAACGGTAATTTCCGGAAAGTTCATCTCGAAAATTTTGGTCAACCTCTCGAGGTTGTCCATTTTCTCGAAATATCGGAATTACCGGAAATGTTCTGTTCCATTTGGCATTTCATTTCGGTGAGACGCTCGGCTGCTGTCAGATGTCGAAGGCGAGATGTGCCAATGGGACGAGACCGGTTTACTGAAGTGGAAAAAACCGTTCCATTTGACACCTGAGTATTTCGGAAATTCAAACCGAAATTTTTGCCCAAATGGATCGCGCCCAGCGTCTTTATTAAAAAAAAGTGATGACTATCTTCTAGATCAGATATAAATCAATTAACTGAACGACCATTATGATGCACTTAAACAGGAAAATGCACCAAATGGCCAAACATTTCTCAAGGTCATTCGAACGTTATTGATCGTTTCTTCGAGCACTATAATTAAAGTCTTCCAACTATTTTCTTTGATAAGCAACTGAGCTGCTTTGGACTAATTTCGACGGTGATTTCAAATATTGTGTAAGTTCAATCAGGAAAAATTTGTATACTCTATCCTACACACGGTTTCTGCCTTATGACCAGTAAACAACTGGACACAAGTCTTTGCGAGACCGCGCTACTCCCGTCAGTGTTGTTCCAATTCAAGTGAGCTATTTTGTGGCTGAAACAACATTGAAAAGAAGGCCAGTGTGCTATCCATTCAAACCGTCAGTATTGAGGTTAGTGTCCGGGATTGCAGCTACAGAAGGAGTACTTCGACGAACCCTAAGATCTGCATGTTATGTGTACTGATGCAGTAGTGGCTCTCCAGCTTTATGCAGACAAGTTTATCTTGGAGTGAACCGGCTCCTTTTGAGCTGACGTGTTTTTCAAAATAGATAAATAACTGATGTGTTTTCACATCACGATTATCTTCGTAAAAATAAATGGTTTTCAGTTGTATATACAGTCTATCATAATAACTATTCATTTTAAAGCTTTAAACATTCGCAGCGGGGGGACTGATATCTGTTATGAAAGCATATGTGTACTCAACTATTCGGACTCAGTTTTGAGGAAGAACGACGAGTTCCTTTTATAATCAAACTTTTGTAACATGGCAAAAAATAAACTTCCTGTTTCCCAAGAGATAAAATTACTTATTTTCACTAAGCGGGACAATGGTAGGACGTTTCAAACTGCAGCAACATCGAATAAGATCTGGTTTCTAAATTTTCTGTCACTTTAAAAATATTTATCGGCTAAAGATCGAACCAAACAGAACAAATTGGGTTGAAGTTATCGACTGAAAAAGAACACGGACTTGAAAATCCCCAGTACGATCAAGAAAAACAGAAAACGTCATTTAAAGCCTGGTTTCCTTATGATCGCAAACGATCGCAAAGTAACGATTTAAGGATACATTTCGGTATGATGAAATTATTAAAAGTACAGTCTGTAGACAATCGAGATTGTAAAATTCTTAGTGAACTAAATATCATCCGATCCAGCTGGTGCATTTTCGTTCACTGCAATTTTTTTTTGTACGCAGTTCTCCTCTCCCCATCTGTCGCAGATTTCTTGAATCTTCCGAGGCTCCCAATGTTCGCCTAGCTGTTTTCTTTTTTGCTCAGTTTTGTCCTTAACATATTCCCTAGTCTGGTTGTTAAGACACTCGTACAGCGCAACTATTTCCAAAACTTAAATTTAGTAATACAGTAACGCTGCTGTCGCTCTTGGTCGCACGTGCTTATGACAATAGTGAGCGTTGCAACAAACCGACGCGCGAGCTTTGCTTCTAGCTATATAGGAAGATGGCTCTGACTTCAGTATGTTATGGGTCGTGTGTTGATAGATCGCACGATCACAATTGATCGCAGAACTGTTTGCGATCCGCGATCGTCTGTGGTCATCCAGGCTTAAGTATTTTGGCTTACAACTGAGCCGTGTACGATCAAAATTGCTCTACGTTGAATCAAAGATAGATCGTGACCAGTGAAAAAGTAATAAAATGTAAGTAACTACTGCAAGGACTGGTCAAACAACGTGTAAAGGCGTAAAATTAACAGCGATATTTCGGCTGGCCCACGCCATCCTTCTTCAGGTTTATCGAAGGAAAACGCGAGTAACAAAGCCACTAAAATGATCCAAGTTAATAATACAGAAAAAGAGTGAGAATAAAGCCACAAAAACTGAACATTACATGATCGCGTTTGTTAAGGCCCGTAGGTTCTAGTGTTTTACCTAATTGAATAAGAAATGCCTCACGAACCTTTCTAATGGAATCACGTTTGGTATACAATTGTTCGAGTGGTATCAGGATCATATGATCATTGATAGCATGATCACTGGCAAGGATGTGTTCGGAGACCGCAGTGGGATTATAAATTGGGAGGCTTCCCGTCGTTTCGTTCACATGAACATATACAGAACCCAGGTACTTTTTCACCTCACCAAATCCGCAAGTACAAAGTGAGCTAGAGAGTACTGAGCGCTTGACTTGTAATCTGAAAATCCCAGGTTTTCATCCTATTTTCTGCGCTATAAATGGATTTGCTTTCAAAAATAACGAACTACCCCTGCCGTTCATTTCGGATTCTTAATAGCGGAGCTCCAGCGGCCCGAAGGGCCGCCAAGCGGAGCACCATACTTATAGAAACCCGTAGACTGCTTTTCTCATGGTAGAAATGGCTAGCGGTATGGCTCGTGGGCGCGGACGACGACGACGACGACGGCGTCGCCCAATAATTAATAATATCCTAATAATAATAATCATAATAATCCAACATGATGGCCAACATGGCGGCCATACTCAAGCTGATCACCTAGTTTACAACGTACATCTTTGATATAGGGCGTCCGTGTCATGGGCAATTGATAGCTGTCAAAACAAGGTTTCCGCTGACCAGTATCACGTGACCATATCGCGGGCTCAAGTTTAGAACTCATCGAGGTCAGCTGTTTTTTTTTTAACAAACCGTTTGCCGTTTTTGTAGATGCGTGTTTTTACTAAAGTGGATCGATGCGTATTTTCAAGTGGTAGAAAGTTCGACAACACAGGTAACTTAACTTAATTGAAGCTTAGCATTTGGTTTAGTCGTTGTTACTTTTGTTCAGGAAGGAAACTTTTATTTTTGTCTCGACCAGATATAAATAACAATCTACTCGCTTTGGACAAAAAGAAGAAGCTAGTCGAATTGTTTGTTTGTTGTTTTGCAAGCGAACGAGTGTTTTTCCCCGCTTGGCTGACTGTACATGTGTTTTTGAAGAACTGAAAGAAACGTTTGCCCTTATGTTATTAACAGATAATCGCAATGAGTCCTAGTAAAGTATCACTTATCACCAAACTACAACTACTTCTTTCGTGCTCTCGTCACTTCCTTGCGTGCCTTATAACAGAACAAAGCACAGTTAAGGCTTTTTTATTTGTTAAACATATAACGCTTTCCAAAATATTTTGTTTTTCCAAAATAGCTTTTTTTAAGACAAATCTATGGTTTTTGTCCGCAGATTTTTAAGAAACGTTGAAATTATCGTGTTTTCACGGATGCTTTTTAACGGTCAACTAAAAGGACTTATTTATTTCTGCAATGTGGAGCATGTCCGAGAAAATTAAATGTCATCACTGACATAATAATCATTTGGGTTGAATCCCACAAAAAATCTGCGGACCATAGGTTGATGGGTGGATGGCACAGAAATTCTGCACCCCTTAAATAACCAGATGCCGCAGAAATTCTGCGGCCCCTAAATGATGAGATGCCGCAGAAATTCTGCACCCTCCTAAATGACCAGATGCCACAGAAATTCTGCACCCCCTAAATGATGAGATGCCGCAGAAATTCTGCGGCCCCCTAAATGATGAGATGCCGCAGAAATTCTGCACCCTCCTAAATGACCAGATGCCGCAGAAATTCTGCACCCTTTAAGTGATCAGATGCCGCAGAAATTCTGCGGCCCCCTAAATGATGAGATGCTGCAGAAATTCTGCACCCCCCTAAATGAACAGATGCCGTAGAAATTCTGCACCCCCTAAATGATGAGATGCCGCAGAAATTCTGCGGCCCCTAAATGATGAGATGCTGCAGAAATTCTGCACCCCCCTAAATGACCAGATGCCGCAGAAATCCTGCGGCCCCTAATTGATCAGATGCTGTAGAAATTCTGCACCCCCTAAATGATGAGATGCCACAGAAATTCTGCAGCCCCCTAAATGATGAGATGCCACAGAAATAATGACCAGATGCCACAGAAATTCTGCACCCCCTAAGTGATCAGATGCCGCAGAAATTCTGCGGCCCCCTAAATGATAAGATGCCGCAGAAATTCTGCACCCCCCTAAATGACCAGATGCCGCAGAAATTCTGCGGCTCCATAAATGATGAGATGCTGCAGAATTTCTGCAGCCCCCTAAATGATCAGATGCCGCAGAAATTCTGCGGCCCCCTAAATGATGAGATGCCAAAAAAATTCTGCACCCCCTAAAAGATCAGAAGCCACAGACCTTAACACAATGTTAATGATCAGAAATTTTCAGAAATAATGTTTGGTGTCCCACCCTTACTTTCTGTTATCAAAAATGCACAAATTCTTGGATGACTTGAAGACACAAGTTCCCACACAAGTTCAAGTTATTAATTATTTTATAAAAGAACATTTTATTTTTACAAAATTACTAGTTCCACTCCTGTGTCGTACAGTCTTCAGTCAATGTCAATGTTTTGTTTGTAAATTACCCTGGGTTACATAAAATTACTTGAAAAAGTTCAAGTTAGTTTTACTGGGATCCAAAGAACTACACACTGCATGTTTTAGGAAGCCTTTCCATCCATGGCTCTGCTTTTCTTTGTGCTGAGGAGATCACTTGCATACATGTAAGTATGTTCCCTTCCAATAATGCACTTGGAAGTGGTTCTCCTCGATTGAAAGGACTTTGCCAATGACTGGTTCCTTGTTATAATAATATTGTCAAAATTCAAGGCCACAAAGCAGCCAACTTCCAGAGTTGCAAGAAAAATTAATCACCTATCATCCTGAATGGTGCTTGCCTTTCCTTGGGTTTCTATACTGTCCAGTGTATATCTGAAATATTGATGAAAATCCCATAATTACTGTAAGCCCCTTGGATAATTATTTCTTTCCAAGTTGTTTTCAGAGGCAGAGGTGAGGAGTGGGGGAGCATTACTGAGTGGAAAAGCTGATGTAATTGCAGGATGCAATTCAAAAGTTGCTTGGGGCTGCTCTGTTGTCAGGAGTACATGGTATTATTTCTTCTTTCATAGATGAAAGGAGAGTGGTGGACAGGGCTCGAGACTAACGGTAGCCAACTA
>JAEMWC010000051.1:840000-872500 GCA_016490735.1 Pachyseris speciosa | reverse complement strand
CGAACAAAGCGCTTGTAGATACAAAATAATGTTCGGGAACGTTTCAAAAAGTAGTTTTTTTTGTAGCTAAATGAAATTTCATTTCCAGTAGAATCAGAGGACTGTCCGATGGCCGATAGCCTTTTGCTCAGACCCGCCATGTTTTCAAATATTAAAGGAGTGTGGTCACGCGGTCAAACTTTTACCTCGTTCCCAGGTTTTCTGCTATCTGTGGAGACAAACATGGCGCCTGCCACAGAGCAGTTAACGGATAGAAACCTTGTCGCGATCCTGTCGAAAATGTATGCCTTGGTTGGAGAAAACAACGTCATGTCTTTCCCACATATGTCGGAGGCCACAGCGAAGCCCTATTGAGTTGACTGTGGTTCTTTCATAAGCTTCATTTTTATGAGACTACGCAACAAACAAAAAATTTCACACTTTGCAATGGCAGCCAATCTCACAGAAGCCGCGTTGGTTCGGAAGTACAGGTGACACCTTTTCGTCTTTGAAGCTAACCGCCTTTATAGAAATGTCAACTGTCATCAAAAGCTCCGCCAAATACCGACGCGCTCTTGGTGAGGCATTTCATTTCATATTTCGGCGCGGACATGTGGACTGTTATTTTGCCACTTTCTAAACAGAACTACGAATACGTTTTTGTTGATTGGGGAATTGAGGTCCAGTTATCGACAAAGATCGTGGTAAAATATTATCTCGATGTCAAAGAGGGAGATGCTAACTCCCTTTAGGGAACTGATCCAGTGAGCAAGAGGACCGGTCAAATTCGAAGGAGAAGTATTGGAGTATTTGCATTGGTGAGTACCCGTAAGGTTTCTAATAGCCATAGTTTCGTTTTTGAAGTGTGTGACTTGGTTCGTTTCAAACCCTCCAAACATAAGGATTTGCACTTGAAATGAGCGCCGCATTTGTGACTTGACAGCATGGCTAAAGGCCGCATCCTTACGAGGCTTTTTTAACGTCCCATAAATGCTTTGTTTCTACAATCGCATAATTGGGGAAACATTTTAAAAAATTCTCTTTCGGTGAATACACGTGACTAAAAAAGGCGGCAAACATTAACATATAAGCAGGCAAAAGAAGGAGTTTAACTTGCTCGTGCTCGATGGCAGAACACCTAATTTTTGCATAGTTCCTGTCTCATTGCTAATCAGTTGGAAAGGGAGTTCAAGGAATTCAGCTTACATGTATCTGATGTGTTATTAGAATTTGGCTACTATTATGCAAGTGAATGTTCATCTAGACAAGTACATTTTTTTCTCAGGATTTCCTTTATCAGTCATTGAATGAGGACTGCAATCTCTTGGTACTTTCAAATCTATGTTGACAAAAGGGTTGATGGGGATTCCACTGATTAACCTTTTTGTAAATATTATTATTATTGTGAAGATGTGAGTGATCATTACAGTTAAAAACGCTACTTAGGCAGTAGTGAAAATATAGCCTGAAAGAAATTCAGGCTTGCTCGGGAAACGAAAAAAATAACCTGGCACCCAGGGTAGCTGAACCCATGAGCTAACAAGCTGGCTCCCAGTTACATGTAGCTTGTTAGCTCAGTTGGTAGAGTACTGCACTGGTATTGCAGAGGTCACGGTTTCAACTCCCGTACAAGCCTGATTTTTTTTTCAGGCTTTATTTTCACTATTGCCTGAGTAGTGTTCATACATGTAACTGCGATGATCACTCACATCTTAATTCTTTAATCCACAGTTCAAATATATGATGTTCATATATTCTTATTCAAACATTGCACAATCAAGGGCATGTGCAAAGATTTAGACTCACTGCACACAGTTACGCTGTACAAGCAATAAATTAGAATAATTAAAAAATGATGTCATAAGCTTTCATTGATTTACATGTACAGTGTATTCATGGCAGCCATTTGTTTTATATAAAATAGAATGGATTGAATTAAAATTCAGTAAAGATGACTAAATATACCAACTATCTAGCATTCAGTAACATGACAGAATTGAAAGAGTGCTGTCTTTCTTCTCTGCTCTTCATTGTATGGCAAACTTTGACCTCCTGTCTAGGACCATGAAAATAGCAATGTTAAATGTGACCCATTACAATTCATTTCTAGGCCCTCAATTCATTTTTGTGGCTACTGCCTCGAAGAGGTGAGGCCACTTAGTCATCAGGTTGTAAGTCTGTCCATAACAATAGCTGTCACAGGACACCCAAGAGATCAAAATTCAGTTGCGTGCACATCACGCCAACATACATCACAAGAACTAATTTCAAGAGGGATTTATAAATATGTTGCCACCTCGTATGGCTAGATTGTATTGAAAGTTTGCCACTTGTATTAAGTTAATCAGGACTCTGTCACACTGAAATGAATTTTGAAAAGGCACTCCTTGCTATCTTGTCATCAGTTCAACTTGAAATAGATATTCACCATGGGAAATGATTTCATGTGATTTGCTGTTGCTTATCAAAACAACAGTGAATTACAAAGATTGTAAGGGCAAATGACTCAAAGAGACAGTTCAAGATTCTTTTCCAATCTAGTTTCTATGTAATAATTTTTATTCAGTTTGCACCTAAATCATAGTATAGTTGAAAACAAATATTCCAAATAAGTATCCGGCGCAGACTGGCTCTGAGATTAAAAATAGAACCCGCATAACCAAGTTATAAAGTGTAAGTTTAAAATCCTTCTTTTGACATTAAGGAATAATAATGTTTCTTACAATAATTAAAATTTTACTAACTTCCTCAGCAATAACATTTTTATCTACATCAATCTCAAGCGTGCGTACAGGGAACTAAAATAAACAACACAATCATTTTGCATCTATTTGTGGTGACATGTATTAGATTACACGCAATGCAAATCAATGAGAAGTGTTCTAGGATACAAAACAACATTACTTAACATCCTTTTTTTCTGCTGTGTTTTCTTTTCTTTTACATAATTCCAAAATGCGAAGCACTCAATTCTTGGTTTCAAAAGTTCAAAACGCCCTGTTTTTTCCCTTCATTTTTCCAATAAGCAGTATACACTGTAGTTCAATGAGTTTAAATTTTGTTAGTGATGTTTAGCATTCACTTCTTTGTAGGCCTGTACAAAAGGGATCCTGAAAAGTTGGTGACTGCCTTCTTCAGTCCTCCAGTCAAAGATGCAGAAAAAGAACTTATTTTTGATATGCCATGGCTATGTTAAGAGCTAACACCTTCCAAGAAAAAGCTCAAAGAGTTGGAGGATACTCAACAGTGTGAAGAGCTAAACAGAAAAAAATGCCAGAAAAGAGCCTGGAGATATACATGTATTCATCATGATATGCATGGGAATCACATTGGAATTAACCTGCTGGAGCCCTCAATGAAAGTGTTGCTACTTTGTTTTCTTCAAAGGTTATTATGTGAAACTGACAAAAACATGAACATCAAAATACTCTATGTTGGGATGCTGTGTTGTGAACAATCACATGCAATATTATATGGTTGCCGAAATGTAGCAAAATTCGATAAAAATTATTTTCATTTGATAAAAATATATTTGCATTCGACCTTAGAACCTTGAAAATGGCAGCTAATGTATTTTTATGTTCCTGAAATGTTATGACCATTAGGCATGAAGTACACATTAATTTTTAATTTCTTTAGCATTGGTCATCAGAAGCTGCAGAATTTCTGTGGCATGGGTCATCAGAGGCTGCAGAATTTCTGCGGCATGGGTTATCAGAGGCTGCAGAATTTCTGTGGCATGGGCCATCAGAAGCCGCAGAAATTCTGCGGCATGTGTCATCAAAAACCGCAGAATTTCTGCGGCATGGGTCATCAAAGGCCGTAGAATTTCTGCGGCCTAAGTCATCAGAGGCCGTAGAATTTCTGCGGCCTAAGTCATCAGAGGCCGCAGAATTTCTGCGGCATGGGCCATCAGAAGCTGCAGAATTTCTGCAGCATGGGCCATCAGAAGCCGCAGAATTTCTGCGGCATGGGTTATGAGAGGCCGCAGAATTTCTGCGGCATAGGCCATCAGAAGCCGCAGAATTTCTGCGGCATGGGTCATCAAAGACCGCAGAATTTCTGCAGCATGGGTCATAAGAGGCCGCAGAATTTCTGCGGCATAAGTCATCAGAGGCCGCAGAATTTCTGCGGCATGGGCCATCAGAAGCCGCAGAATTTCTGCGGCATGGGTCATCAAAGACCGCAGAATTACTGCGGCATGGGTCATCAGAAGCCGCAGAATTTCTGCGGCATGGGTCATTATAATTATTTGTAATTGTGAAATGCAATGTCTAGATAGTGTCAGTTAAGTAGTGTAATCTCCTTTTGTTGTAACAGTGGCACACATGCCTCTGAATCATTAGTTTTTCTTTGTATTGGTGAATATTTCGAATTAAATTGAAGATTTAGGAGTTTATATGTCTGTCCATCCGACAAATGTGTATACATATACTGAACTTTATTCTAAGGGCTGTGAAAATGGCATCCTTTTTGTTTATAAAATTCCAGCAAACTTAACTGTCCGCAAAGTACTTCATACTTTTGCGTTTTAATATAGCAGCATTTTCTGTATCCGTAAGTTTTGCAATAAACTTGTGCCCTCAAAAATCTCATTGCTTCCTTGTTAATTTGCTAAATATTACGACTCTGATGTTTCGATTTTAAGAGGATTACAGAAAAAAGGCGTTTTTTGCGGAATCCCGTTCGAATTTACCCATAATGAGCCCATTTCTTGCGGAAAATGCTATTTTGGAAAAACACAAAATATTTTGGAAAGCGTTATATGTTCGTAATGTGAAATTTTGGATGAACATCTTTGATCTAGATTAAACATGGAAAGCCATTTAATGCACTATTGACAGAGGCGGCTAAACCTTCAAACATGCTTGTCCGACGATGTTGGATGAAAATATTTGACCGTTCTTCGTTCGTTCTTTTTTATTAAACTTGTTTTCGAACAAACACACGCGTCGACTGTATTGTTTTCTTGTAAAAATGATATTTCTTCTAAAAATAATAATAATCGTGGAGTTCCGCTTTTAGGCTTGGCTAAATCTCTATATTATATTGTCTGTTTGTCAGTTTGATATTGACCTTTGAAACATCTGCGTCCCCTGAAGCGAACTGAGCATTAAAGAATTACCATGTGCCATGTAACAAAAACAGTTGCCATTTTTTTTCATTATTCTGTGTTTGGTTAGTTGCATTTGGTTTGCGGGTAATATCCTATATTTCCAAAATTTAAATTTCTCTTTCGTAATCGGCAGTAACCGGCTGCCGTCGCTGTTTATGACAACAGTGAGCGTTGCAACAAACAGACGCGCTTGAATTGCTCGATTTCACTGTACCCAGTCTGGTCTTTGGAATATTACAATAGCATATTTTCCCTTATGGAAGAAGTCTAAACTTTGCTCCTAAGAATTCAATTTCAACCTTTTCTTCTAGGTTTTGTTTTGACAACTCAATGATTCAGTTGTAAAAACTGTGACAATTAATCCAAGAACCACTGAGGGATACGTCACTACGAACATAACATTAGCTGGATTATTAAATTTCAAGAGATCATGCGAGTTTTTAATTTCTTTTCCAGTTTCATGATGCCCAATATTAACAAATAACCGTAATAGACATGAATTTTTAATAACTGAACTCAGCCCCGTTTTGGGTTACACAGGCAACTGCTGCAGGTTCAGAGAACTAGTCTTTAACTGCCAAAATTCAATTTCCAATTAACGCAGGCGGGATACATATTCTACTTATTTACTTGAGGCATTCAATTTAAAGGTACTGATCTATTATCCTTTTTTTTTTTTCAATATTGAATAAAAATTAACACATAATTTAAACTAACGCTTGATTCCTGCGCTTGATTCATTGAAACTAAGGTCAAACTTTGAATCTTAGGAAATCCATCTTACCGAAAGTACGCTTGCTTTTGAAATTTCGATAATAGTGTTTCACCCCGCGAAGTGCTCAGTAGGTCTCGCTGAATTGCCAAGCGGGGTTTGGAAAAGAGGCCCACAATTTTGTAAGAAAAACAACAACAGTTGAACGTACACATAGAGATGGCTCCCGGTTCGATGCCGGGCTTTCATTTAAATGGTCGCGTTAAAATTTTACGAACCTGACTAAAAATCATTATAGGCATCTTGTACCGCATTAGAAATCAGCAGAAGGAGGTACCATGCACTTGTTATTCATGATACGCCGTCGTTTAGCCGTCCAAATTTTATAATACTGTGCAGTCGCTACGATGGACCCCTAACTAATTGCCACTTTCAGTGAATAGTTAAAAAATGTTCAAAAGAAACCTGTTTTATACAAGTCAAGCTTTTCTCTGTCTCTGGCGTACAATTTTGGTAGAAATATAAACATTTGCGACAGGCGCATGCATAATAAAAAATGGTTCATTGCGTCCGCTGAGTGTGGCATACGCACGTCTGCGGATTTTGCTTATAACCAAAATCATTATGAAACAACAAATGAAACAGGAACAGCAACAATACTGAAACCAAAACTACGAGTATGAATCTTGGGTTGTATTTAGAGGGACAGATTCTCAAACTCAGTGCAAGATCCCGGAGTAAGTACATAGTCAGTCTAAACTGAGCGACTATTGCGAGTGCTAGAATAAAGACTACCACGGCTGCAGATGGTGTTGAAATGGAAAATCTTTCGGCTGTCAATGTCAAATTGGACTCTCCATTTTTTCACTTGTCGCTCTCTTTCTGTACGTGATCGGTCTGTAATTACATATCAGCCTCATTTTGATTGGCTCAACACAGACAGGTTATGAGATAATTTCCATTTAACGAGAAATTTGGTCTGTGCATGTTAGAGTCCTTTGTCAAATTGAGCTCTCCATTTTTTTTCACTTGTCGCTCTCTTTCTGTGATCGATCTGTAATTTCATATTTCATTTATACTGTAGTCGGGTATTAGATTTACAGCATTTTGATTGGCTCTACACAGACAAGTTAAGGGATAACTTCCATTTAGTTTGAGTCCTTTGAAAGTTGCAGCTGGGAGAACTGCGATCTTCAGCTATCATAATCAAGAACATCGTTGTGCAGCAAACTTGACCGTACCCGGCGCCGAGAAGACTGGGACGGACGTCAGCCTGTAAAAGGCGGCTCTGGCAGCCGCTATCGGCAGTTCATGTTTGATCTCACCCACCCACCCAACTCACGCATGAATGTCAGATGAAAGATAGAGATAGACCACCACAGCGGGAACTACGTCCCCTACTCTTTTGGAACAGTGTGTGGATTCTTTAACGTCCCACAGATTATTAGGAAGAAGTGTTATGAGACGGGACCTACGGCTTATCGTCCTTATCCGATCGAGAAGAGTAGAAAGTCTAACCGTTTGCAGATGTCATTACAAAGGCATTCTCCTTTGTCGTCACTCTACGGTCACAAAACCCTGAAATGTGCGATGAGTATACACGATACATCCGATCCGCTACGGGAATAAACTGAGCAGCTTGACTGTGGCTTCGTGTGCACTGTACACACGACATCCAACGTGATAACTAAAATCACCCTTTTGGGAAAGTTTGAAGCGCCATTAGCGCGAATAGTTAAAAGATGTCCGAAAGAAACCTGTTTTATGCAAGTCAAGCTTTTCTCTGTCCCTGGCATACATGAAGAGACGAACAGCAACGTTTGCGATGCGAATAATGGTTAGAAAATGAATTTAGAATAACGAAACTCAAAGTCAAGCTAGGAAAAAAACGAAATTATGGAAGGAAAATTTTACAGCGTATGCGCACTCCAGATAATACAATATGTTAAATTCACTGTTGCTTGTCAATAAATTTAGCCTTTTCGTTTTTATTATTTTTTTCCGTAGGTAATTATATTAAGGATGAGCAATGGAACACTCTGGTGGAATGTCTAAGTTGAACTGTACACCGTCCGCTATCGCTAATGTATCCAGTGGAAATGACTTGAGCACAACGGCAGAAACTGAATTGATTGTAACTCTGCTATTCTTGGCTCTTTTGGCGATTCCTATCATCGTTATTAACTGCTTCGTGATATTTCTAATTTGGAAAAAGAAAATTCTTCGTACACCAGCAAATATATGCCTTGCCAGCTTAGCATGCTCTGATCTCTTCACCGGGCTTTGTGCGATTCCACTGGTCATTGCTTGTACCTTGATACCTGTGCATTCCATTGTTTGGTGCCTCGCAATGGACCTGAGCAGCAGGCTGCTGTCAATCTCGGCTATTCTACACTTGTTGGTTATCGCTGTCGAAAGGTATGTGGTCATAGCACGCCATGTCATGCCACAGCACATCCTCAGCTTCAGGAAGTACGCTATCATTTTGTCAGCGGTTTGGTTCGTTCCAATATGCGTTTCATTGTGCCAACTCTCGTTTATTGATTGGCAAGGCAAAGTGCCTCACGAGGGAGGTCGTTCACAAGCCTTGATTATATACGACCTCATTTGTGTCTTCGGATTTGTTTGTATTCCTTTAGTAGTCATCTTAATTGCCTACTCAAGGGTCTTCTTTGTTCTACGACGACACACCAAAGACATAGAGAAACAGACATCATTGTTTGAGACAGATTCCAGTCAACAAAAGCACAAAATCAAGGAAAAGCGAGCGATAGTGATATACTCATCAATGATTGTTGTTTACGTTATTGGATGGTTTCCATACTTTCTCATGACCCTCTCGGTTGACTTGGGTGGAGGGAAACTGGTACTACAAATTCCTAAATGGGGTTACATAGTCTTCATGTTTATGCGATTTCTTTGTCCTTTAGCAAACCCTATTTTATACACCTTTTTTAAACAAGATTTTAAAACAGTGGTTCTTACCATGAGAAGAGGAGCACTCCAGGCTCAAAATGACGAAGGGCCCAGAGGCCTGTCTCTTCATGCGAACATCATTCCAATGAAAGAATTGAGAGACTGTTCAAGTATTGTTCAGTGATAATGATTAAGGATTAATCTGAATGACAGAGGGGGGTGGGGCTGGGTTGGTGGGTGGAGAGTGGTATGGTAACTATCTACCACTTTTCAATGACACTGAGGTAAATCTTATTTATGATAAATAAATCAGAAGATTTCTGATTGGCTCATTGCTCTGTATGCGTCTGTTGTGATTGGCTAGAGTAATTCCTTTGGTTTCGGTTTTACTACATTAGTATGTATGCAGTCGAGTGAGCTTGTGCTACGAGGTTTCCGGAAGTCAAGGCTTCGAAAAAATACCCAAAAAGATTCCTCTGCCTTACATACATCATGTGAGGGTATTGACAAATTGTTCTGCTGGAGATTGTGACAACATTTTCTCTATTATCTAGGATATTCCCGTAATTTTCCAAACAAAATCCCTGTTCCACGTTCACTACTCTACAAAACTTCATCGCTCAAGAAAGTCCTCAGTCTGTTTTCGATGCTTTCTGGCAACATTTATTTCCAAAACTCAGTTTACAATGTTTATAAATACACATGTAAATTAAAGAATTAAAATAAAGCCAGGGAAAGTTTCAAATATTGATTTTAAATAGCAGTCGTGTGATATTCCTAGGAATAATTTATATAACCAGGAGACTTAGAGACTTTGTCAGAAACGAAACTTATTAAATAAGTAAAGCAATTTGTGTTAAATTTTCTTAGCCTCGCAAGATTTACTAAAACATCTAAAAGCTAGTTAAACTACTTACATGTATTGCTTTTGCTCTCCAAAATTATTTTTAACACTGCACTATGAGAAGAGAGATATACTATTAAATAAATTAATAACTTTGAAAAAAATTGTTCAAACCCGGATAAAAAATGTTTAATTATTTACTGGTCTTTCTGTACGTTTCCCTGCCTGACTTAAATATTGTAGCGTTGTTGAACTTGAGCGATTCTATTTAAACAATAAAAATTCTATAAATTCTTTTTATTGCTTAATGTCGTCCTCGATAGAAAACCGTTGATACTTGTGAAGGCCACCTTAAAATTTCCAAAGCATGGGAATTCGGGCATTACTCATCCGCCTAGATGCGAACTAGAGGTACTGTAGGACTCAAACAGTAATCCCGGAAGCGGGTTAATATTCAAATTGAGGTGGGGGAAATGAAACAAAGATACTCGTTGCACCCTCTACAGGTTAAAATTCAAGATTCATTATCACTCGGGGTGCTTAAATCTCAAGTTTGATATGATTAATTTCTGTCACGTTTTAAATTAAGGGAGATTTTGTTGCCTTTTCTTAGAGGTTTCTAAGCAACGAGTATCCCTGTCAATTTCAAATACGAATCATCCCCATTGTCTTTTATGCCAACCTGCGAACTACTCGCAGCTTATCGTTCTACAGTTATCGAAACGCAAAATAATTGAATAACTAAACGTCGCTTGCATCGTGCTTTACTATATGACTGTTCAATCTATCTCTGGTTGGTACCTCGGAATCGTGGTAGTCTTCGGAACACACGCGATCCGCCCTTGTCATGGCTTACCGGTGGTCATAAATAAGGAGGGAGTGAGGTTTACTAATAGAGTCTCTTAAATTAAACCGTCGCACCCGCTCAAAGTACACCATCCAAACTGTCATTTGAATTACGAATTATGAATGAAAAATAATAGTATTACTTTCATGCTTGATTGCAATGCTAATTCAATGCTTAGCTGAATGACAAAACAACAAGTTGAAGAGAAAAAAGACAAAGATACAAAAGAAAACAAACAAAACTAAGGGCACCGTTGCACCTGGCTGAGCCGTGTTGGTTCCACCATTCCAAACCATTGTTCAAGGCAGTGTACAGTCAGCTGCCACTCAAATTATTTTTTCTATATTAGTCAAGTGTTTGCTCAACACCCTTTCGAGTTCATAATAAGTTCCATAAAAAAATCATTAAGCAGTTTCAACAGGGGGCAATTTTCCAACTTTCTCACCAGTCAATAAAATTTTTCGAGCCCATATTGGCTCCACGAAAAAAGCTTCAGCATACCCCTTCCAAAGCTCCAGCTGGTGAACTAATAGGATTTCTTTCTTTCTGGTCTGCGGCTTCGTAAGAGAAACGTTGGGCTCACAAACGATCTGCTTCCCTTCCCATCGATAAAGAAAACAGTGACCACCAGACGAAACCTGTTTCGCCTGTCTGCATCCACTGTGGAGAGCTTATAAACAGGTGTACCGTGTGAAGACATGTAAACTGAGTCAAGATCCACCGACAGGTTTTGCTGTGGGACAGGAAATAGGAAAAGAAAAGAACTTAAATGTCCGAGGTCCTCACTAATAAATAATAATAATAATAATAATAATAATAATAATAATAATTTATATTACACAAATTCCATCAAATCAGGAATATCGTATTCGTAAATAACACGATATGTCATAAATTACTTGACATATTTCGATGACACATCCGTCATTGTCAGTGTAATATTTTTCAACTGATTTTATGCAATAGACTATTCACAATCCCCTATTTTCCCGTGGGATTGTCGATTCTAGTTGGCTTCGCTGCCGCCATCTTGATTGTAACGGCGAGCGCAACCTGGGAAGAGTGTAACTGCCGAGGGTGCGCCTAATTAGGGTACATTGTCGGGGTACTCGCCCTTCCTGTTATCACGCAACGTATTCATTAGGGCGGTTTTCAGCTGAGTGTCGAAAATAATTCTCGTTTGCTTTGGTTTTAATTTTGCTTTACTTTACCATTTCAGTAAAAAACTGTTTGGTGAGAAAGGGTGAGGGTACGGACCTTTTGGCGAAGCCTCCCCCGTGTGACCGTTTATAGAATGACACTCATGCTTCCTTTCCAACGTACCTTCTAAACGGTTGAAAATTTGAATTCTTGTTTGGACGAAATTTAGAGATAACTAAGCTGATAATAAAACAGCACTAAAAATACTAATAAAGGGGATTAGTTTCTAAAGAAACTGTGGTGCTGCGTCGGTGGGAGAGTGAAACACGAAAATTTGGTTTATCAACGGAGTTGATAATGTAAATTGACCACCGTACAGGGATTCGATTAGCTGACGATTCAAGCGTTAGCCCTTCGTCGGAGCGAATCGAGGAATTGTGGGTTGTGTATGGGTTAGATCAGGAGCTACTAGTTATATACAGAAAATGGAGTTACGCTATTGGTGGTAACAAGGTAACGTGAGAAACAGGAATAAATTAATTGAATGAAAAGCACTAAAAATACTGTCCGATTATGCAATCTCCTCTGCAGAGGTCAGCGACGTGGGTGCGACAAGGTTGCATTGGGACGGGATGCGCCCGTAAGGTAACAATGAAGAGACACGTAAGAGAATCCTTTGACACCCAGGATACCGTATTTCCTCGAATAATAGCCGGGCTCGATTATTGTTTTTTCGCACCCAAAGGGGGCGATTATTCGAGGGAAGGCAATTATTTCAAATATTGCTCACTGGAATTGATTCCCTAAATATTTTGTTTTATTATCCCATTGGCCATTCCGGAGTTGCGCAGGGAACTGGGGCGAGTTTCAAATTTTAACTTATTGATAAATTGACACCATCGCATGAAAGATAACATTGATATTGGCCATTTGACCAAGTTTGATGATTTTACATTCAAAAGAGACCAAGTTATAGACTTTAAAACATAGTTCAAAATCCATACAAAGTCTCTAATTTTAAAAACACTGGAAAATACTTTAGCAAGGGCCACCGTTGCAAAATAGAAGAGCCGGATCCTGTAATAGATCTAACCAGCTATAAAATTGTAAACTAGAGAACGGTAAAAAACAAGCAAGGCTGGTTACACAGCTAGGAATATATATTTAAACCAATATTTCGGGAGGCACAGCCTTCCTTCATCCGGGTGTTACATATTATGATATTAATTGTGTTATTAATTGTGTTATTAATTATGTTATTATTATGTTATGAAACACCCTTGTGAAGGAAGGCTGTGCCTCCCGAAATATTGGTTTAAATATATATTCCTAGCTGTGTAACCAGCCTTGCTTATTTTTTACCGTTCTCTAATTTTAAGGCTGCGTCCCCAAAACCATATAAAACTCTTAAAAATATTTTTTCAGTTTTGTGACAACTGTTAAATTCCGTCATGGAAGTAACCGAGGTGAAAATCACTTTGTTTGCCCATTTTTACGAATATCAGACAAATCGTAAAAAAAATTTAAGAGTTTATATTGTTTTGGGGGACGCAGCCTCACAATCAGAGACTTTTGTATGGATTTTGGACTATGTATTAAAGTCCATAACTTGGTCTCTTTTGAATGTAAAATCATCAAACTTGGTCAAATGGCCATCCTCAACGTTATATTTTATGTGAAGGTGTCAACGTATCGATTGGTTAAAATTTGAAACTCGCCCCAGTTCCCTGTGCAACTCCGGAATGGCCTATTAAATAAAAAAATAATCACATCAAATAAATGAACACGGGCTTTTTAAGTGTTCCAAATTTGGTTCCTTGAAGTCAATTTTCAACGAAAGCTTGTTTTTTGCCCAAGGTGTCAATTTTTAACTTGACAGGGAGGGGATGAAAGAAAGAGAAGATGGCGAGAGGGGTGGGGGAAGGCGATTATTCGAGGGAGGCGATTATTGTAAATATTTCCGTGAAAGGGTGGGGGAGGGGGGGGGGGCGGCGATTATTCGAGGGAGGCGATTAATCGAGGGACGGCTATTATTCGAGGAAATACGGTACGCTAATCTGGACTGCAGAATATTTAGAACCTAGGCTTGGCGTTAGGGGGTGGCTCCAGAAATTAATCAACAAGAAAAGCCGTCACATTGTTTATCTTCCCGTTACGAATAAGTATTTCGTCAACTATGTTTACACACCTTGTTTACCACTTGAGCCCCCATTTTAACCCTCAGCGGTACTTTGCCCGTGACGTCACCACTTAAGGCGGCGGCCGATGGTGCTCGCTCCACATACACCTGTATCTGGGTGATCTGGGCGTCAGCTGTCACAGTTATCCGAACTTTACTGTCCGTCAACCGTTGTCTCGATTGTCGGTTTACACGACTCTGTACTTTTTCGTACTCCTGCCAAGAGAAAGCGTAGGATTTCGAAACCGGGAGTGGTAAAGGGGCTTTGATAGCCACCCAAAAGTGCAAAATGTTGTTATGCTCTCAGCGTTATTTCAAAGGACCGCGTTCAAGAGACCATTTTGGATTGGGCTTATAATGTATATACGTAATCTGAGAAGGAGCTACGATTTCAAGCTTGGATCGTCGCAAACTGCACCTGAGAAAGTCATCTTACCAGTGGAAATAGTGTTATGGATGTACTTATATACAAGCTAAGCTATTCTTAACTTAAGTTTCTCGTCGCTCTTTTTTCTCAAGGCTATTTTTAAGAAAAGGTGGAAAAGACGCTAAAAGATGCTTAAAAGGAAATCAGAAAAACTGGCCTCACAAACTGAGAAAACATGTGACAAAAAGCTGACTGACATTGGTTATAACATAATCAATCATCTTCAAGTGGTAACTGAATATATCATCCTGATATGATCTTCAATGATGGGCGATGGAATCACATTTCTTTACCGGAACAGACAGAGTTGAACCTTACATTGTAATTCGTCTGAGGCACGTACCTTTTTTAAGCCCAGAAAAAGGACTTTAACCTTTGGCTCTGAGGTTATGTATGCCTTGTAGAATTTTTCCTGCGCTTGCTGCAGTGCGCATGCCCCGGGCGCCATCTCAATAACTGACCGGTTTTTCTCGTTTTCCTGATCTTCCTGAGGCTCATCAATTATCTCCAGTTTTGGTTTCTTTAGGAACGTCAGAAAATCCTTTGAATCACTGTATTGCTCTGATTCTGCAAGCACCAAAAAGGGGACAAGTTACCAGCGTGTGGAGTTTAGCACGTGGAGTACCACTATGTGGCGTTTAGCCCGTTGGGATACCAGCGGGTGGAGTTAAACGGGTGGGGTACCAGCGGGTTTAATCGGTAGGGTACAAGAATGTGGTCTTTAGCCTGGGTTACTGGCGTGCGGGGCGGTATGACCGGTGGGTTAAAGGTGTGTGTGGTTTAGCAGGTGGGGTACCAGCGGGTTTAACTGGTAGAGTACCAGAGTGTGCTTTAGTTTAGGCTGGGTTACTGGCGTATGGGGCCGTTTGACCGGTGGGTTATTACTGGTGTGTTAGGTTTAACCGGTGGGATACTAGCTTGTGAGGTTTAACCGGTAGGATATGTCGCGTGAGAGTTGTTGGAATATTTCCTTCCAGCAGCTTCCAACCGGAACCTTAACATTCCCGTCGAATTTGAAATCCTCGCACGCCTTCAACGCCCGAACTCAAACTAACTGTTAACTGCGGAAGAACATTATAACAAATTTCACCAGCCTTCAAAATACCCCCCTCTCTTAGGGTCAAGTGCTATCTGTTTACAGGAATTAACCGCTTACAAGCCCAAGAATTTGGGGGGGGGGGGGGGGGCGGTTGGGGATGGGGTGCAGGCATAGTACATTGTGGGAAGCAATTGACTCTTCTGACAATAACATGACTATCGTCAACCTGTTGAATTTTTAAATGACATTTTGGGGTTGTGGGCATGGGGTAATGTCTTACTCTCCCCCACCCCCCTAACTTCCAAAGGGAACTTTTGAAGAGCCGGAAGTCAAAAACTTCTAGACGGGTGGCTGTCAAAATTTTAAAAATAAGGTCAAAGATTGTTTACTATAGTACCACTTAGTCTGGAGTCATGGAAACATTCACCAATACAATATACAACGATGGGACGTGATTTCATGATCAATTGCAATCAGATCGCACGTTCGATTTTTAACCAGCTCCTGCATACCTTTTTAACCGAGAATCTCTTAACAGTTTTTCTTATCATTTAAGAATCACTTTTTACCTTTTTCCTTTTCAAGAATTTTTCCAATATATCTTTCTCAAGCTTTAACCACTGAACAGGTCAAAGAAAAATTTATTCCTGAATTGATACAATGCCTTACCTCGCTGTAGAAAATCTTGAGGAAAGTCTTGTACAAGAAGAAACCTTAACCAGGAGTCGTAAGGAAAATCTTCTTTCATTTCCATTTCTGATCTTGAATGACTGCACATGCAGGCGAAACTTACGTTTTGTACAGTCCAAGGTCTACACGACTGAGTTGTGCACTAACCGTGCTGCTACCTTAACTGACGCAACGCACCGTCAATGAAAGCAATATACATACTGGGTAAAATACTTCCTTATGAGAATTATGTAAGAAAAACAAAAGCGCTTATATAATTTATTCAATTGTCAGTTTGAGACTTAGCTAGTGATTAGTACACGGAAGCAAACTGTTTAACCAATCAGAGCTTGCCACTATTCTAAGTGCCCTTTAAACTGTGTCACGTCTTGCCTTTTGTCGGCTGAACAATCAGGTTTCGTCTTATTAAAGTTCTTATGTTATTGCTGCTGAAGGAAGACAATATCTTTCCTAAGAGACTTATCATTGTTAAAAGAGTTGTAAAATATTAGACCTACACCAAAAAGCCTAAGTTATTTGTAGTTTAATTTAGGTGCGACGACATTCATGTTTAAATTTAGAAATCATTATCTTGTTTTCAAATTCGAGTCATATTTAATGAGCTTAGCTTTTTCTAGACTTAGTTGCGTTTATATTACAATTCGTGACGAATTACAAGTTAACTCTTGACATGACGAGTGCGGTTAATGAATAGGTTGGATTCTCTTCCATTTTCGGTCTCTTCTCCTACTTTATTGAGTAAATTTTGTCGTAGCGCGAAAACATGCATTAGCCGGGTAAAAAAAAATTGGCAACCTAGCTATAGCGCGTTACTATTTACGGATTTTATTGTTAAATGTCCGATTTGCTATTATTGCACCAGGTGCTAGTTGAAAGAAACAACGTGCCAATTGTCAAAAATCTGATTATATACTATCGAGAGAAGTTTTACTCTTCCTTTTATTTCTCTTAGAATACAAAAAAAATAGTTATATTTGAATATCGCGAATGTTGGCATCTGTCCGAAGTGCGAGCGTTATTCAAACATCACCCATCTGGAGCGGAAGTAGTAACGCCACGTTTTGTGTACCATGACGGCTATCAGCATTAACGTTTTTGTGAAGAATATTGTTGTATTTTGTCATAAAAACTGGTAAGATTCGATAGCCAACCGGTGCTGGAAATTACAGATGTTTTTTCTTTTTCCTCGAAACTTCCTGTTCTGCTCAAAAGATGCAAAATATTGTGTTTCTCGAAAATTTGAAGAGACTGTATAAATGATGTTGGGATTTCGTGAACAACGAAAGTTAGGATTGTTAGGATTCGGTTAGCGAAAAATAATACTGACAGACTTTTTGTCTATTACTTTACATAGCACTTAAATCCGTTTGCGAGGCTGTGTACAAGGTTATTCTTCATAGAATTACCAGACGGCAGATTGCAAGAGAGTCACGTTTTTTGTCACTGACAATTTTAAATACGCTCTCCGGCTGAATCAAAACCATGCTAAGATGCCTAAAGATAGTGTCACACTCTCTCAATGCATTTCAATGTTGCTTTACCTAAGTTGGACTGGGGTTGGACTGGCTCATGTGGAACTTTTTTCGACGAATTTAATTTCAATTGACTTCCTCTGATTTATTTATTTATTATTATTATTATTAATTTTTTTTGCACTTCTAGTTTCTGTAAAATGGTGGTTGACTATGACTCCAATTTAAATATTCTTCGCGCCAGACGTTCAAAGAGAAAGCGACGAAACCGTGTCAGTTTCACGAGATTTCAAACTGCAATGACATCGTCAAGAAGCTAATCTCACTAAAAGCAGATTTTATCATAAGCTGATTACTTGAACCAGGGAGTCACGTGAAATGTTTTCGGAGTAAATTCATCATATTTACAAGGATTACTTATGCTACAGTTGGCTTGCAGAAAATGGGTTTTTGTATCTCTTTCATATTCTCGAGTCACTTCAGTTTCCGTTTTCAAGTTTACACAGGGGTTATGTTTACAACAATAGGTTATTATTTGTAGCTTGTCTGAGACAGCGCATTAAGGCTATGTCTACACTATACCGGATAGCTCTTGTGCCGGCACGAAAACCATATCGGATAGGGCCTTTGTTCACATTCAAAACGATTATTTCGGCACGATTTTTGCGTCGGAGCGATGCTGGGCCGCTGCGGTCTTGAAAGTGAATCGTCACATATCGGATAGGTTTTCGTGACACTTTCTGGAGTAGTGTGAACAAGAATCGAACCGAAACGGAAATCAACAACGAGGAGCAAAAATTGGATTCTAGTTGAAAGATAGCGGTGGTTTTGGGCCACTGCCGTTCACACCAGGCCGTAGTATTTTTCACAACGGCATAAAATGTTATCCGGCATAGTGTAGACATAGCCTAAGTCATTATATATGCATAGTACGTGACTTAAACGAGACAAACAACTTGGCAAAATATGTTTCGCCCTTGACAAGAGTAAAAATATATTTATTTGCTATTTCGAGCAAAACAGAATTATGTGGACTGAAATTAAATGTCTTTTACTTCCTTGATAAAACTAGCAGTCGTGATAGTCGTTACAGAACGTATACGGTGAGACTCTCTCGTTCCTTTTATTGCCGCTGGTCAACGTGACTGCTAACTGCCGGATGTACTTGTATCAGTATCTGTGCCAAGAATTACTAAATAATTTGATTTATTCTTAAGAAAATGAGGCTCGTTCTGGTTTGAAAATACTCCCATCCATCTTTAAAGCTAGCAGTTATCGGTGATTCTATGGTGGCATGCCTCACGTAAATTTTGTTATGGAAAGATTTTTTTTACACAAATTACTGAACAGTTTGTATGAGCAAAATGGCAAAAAGATCATGGCGAAGCTCGTTTCTAATTCGTGGTTGTACTGATACCGCTATTTTTTTTCTACTTTTTGGTTATTTTAATTTTCTTATAATGAATTACGTGTTCAAATAACCTTCTTGGTGATGCCTAGTCACGCAGAACCTGATTTAAAAGTTCGCGTGACTTTATTAGTCATCTGAGTCACGTGAGTATTTGATCGAGTGAACAAGGGATACGTGACTGGCATGATAAGCAAACTCAGTCAAAGATCGCGAGACATTCCTACCGCCGTTATGTCATGACTTCATCCAGACATTCTGTGTCTAGAAAGAGCCAGTATGCAACCTTACTAACAATAATTAATTTCCTCTATTTAGAATTGTGGTCTGGATTCCTTTGCCTCATTGGGAAAAGTCATATAAAGTATACCCAATTGTGTTTAAGTTGGTAAGAAAATCAATCGGACTCGAGGACTAACCACCACTTCCAGATTTTGAGCGAAGAAGGAAAGAAAGGAGCGGGGACTGGTAATAATTTCCCGATACATACCAGGAAGTATCGATGAGATTGTGTTGGTTTTTACAGTAGAAAGTGACAGTGCACTGCCCACTGAAAGAATGTGTTCCTGTTTGTCAATCTTTGACTAATATATTTGAAACACGTTTACCACAGTAAAATTATTCTGGGCACGTGAATTTTTTTTGGCATAAACTGACCCGGGGCCCCACAGGTCGATAGTATGCTATTTATAGCCAGTCTATGGTCACGAGTTGTGGCTTCAGACAATGTTTTTGCTGGAACTGGGCCATTTGCTTGCCATGAGTGGACCATTTAAACACGGAGTGTAGTCAGCCTGAAGAACGTCTTCCTGTTTGCCAGTCTGTCTTTGATACAGTTTGATCACGTCTTGCTCGTCGAAATAGCAGTAAAGAAGCAAAATAGGATGTTATTTATGGCACGACTGATCAATATGGTCACGTTCAGAATCTTTCAGGGGCTCAGACCGTGGTTGACAGCGTCTAATCGTTTTGGTTCCCTGGAGATGAAACAAAAGTCGGAAAAACCGCGCGATCAAAATGCAGGGTAACTTTAGAGAACGAATTTTCATAGGAGAATGCCAGGCGTTCACTGGTTGATCACTGCAATGTGTTAGCCCTTTCTAGACCTTTGCATTATGGCGTGGAACCTTAATCTGCAATACGTGTAAAATTTCTTAGTTATCACAACACCGAGACACTAAAGCCCACTCTACTAAGATTCTAATATTCGTTACGGACTTTTTTGCAATATCAGTACTTTATAGATTTGTCCGTCATTCATTACAGGATATGAAAATAAATAAAGTACAAAATCAATTAGACACTGTTGTATTGTATAATAAATATCAGCAAAACCACCGTGGCATGGATTTCTCTGTCTAATTACTCGGGCTGCGTGCGTCTCGCGCGTCGCCCGGGTCTAAGATTACCGACGGTTCTTCTTTTTCGTCGTCGAGTATCATCCACTAAGTGCACTTGCGGCGTTTCTGCGCAAGCGCTAACTATTTTTAACAACAGTGATGCGTGTTGTCACGTATGGGGAAATGTCGATTCATCTTGTGTCTTTTGAAGTCTGAAGAAACAATATGTTAAGAGAAGTGTCTATGCGAATGTTTGCAAGTTCAACGGCGAGAAGAAAGTTTTTAACATGAGTAAACTTAACGGCAGATGGACTGCCGTGTTTCCTCTTGTCTGCTTCAGTAGACTGCGAGTAGTCTCTAATTTTGGCGACGGATTGTGGGGGCACGTGCGCGCGCGAAGTTGCGAGAAGACGCGACGGGAGGGAAGCGCCAAAAATTAGAGACTACAGATACAGGGAGTTTGACCTTTCACGGCCGAGTGATTCGGAAGTGTAAATCTCATATCAACACAGCAAGAATGATGCCTGTTGTCACGTATCGGAAAACGTCGATTCACCTTGTGTCTTTGAAGTCTAAACAACTAATATGTTAAGAGAAGTGTCTATACGAATGTTTGCAAGTTCAACAGCGAGAAGAAAGCTTTTAACATGACCAAAATTTAACTCAAGATGGATTGCCGCCGTGTTCCCCGTATCGGGTGTCTGGAGAACTCAGACCTAGAAAACTCAGACCTCAGACCTCAGACCTAGAAAACTCAGACCCCCACAATCTGGAAAACTCAGACCCCCTCAAAACTATACAATTTTCAAAGTCAAATAAACGTGGACAAAAATAAATTATCGCCGTTCAGTGCGCTGAAATGTTACACCGTCTATTTATCGCAGATAACAAACACTTCACGTTATTATAATCGGCTCCGGAGCACGAGACCTAGAAAACTCAGGACCCCCCCCCCCCCCCCCTAAACTGGAAAACTCAGACCCCCTCATAACTATACAAATTTTCAAAGTGAAATAAACGTGGGCAAAATTAATTATCGCCGTTCATGAGGGGTCTGAGTTTTCCAGATTGGGGGGGTCTGAGTTTTCTAGGTCTTGTGCTTTGGAGCCGATTATAATAACATGAGACGACAAAGGAGAAGTGTTTGTAAACAGTTTCACTCTGCTAATTAATTTTCTACCCACATTTCACCGAGACGTACTCCATTAACGTTTATGCGAAAAAATCCTACATCGTTCGATAAGCGTTTCCTTTCTCAAACAATTATCCATCGAAGCGAAAACAAGTGTGCTTAGTTTTTTTTGGAATCAATGCACTATTTTTATCACCTTGCAAAACGATAAACCTCTGTGCCCTAAAGGTCACTGTTCTTGCCTGAGACGCAGCTAACCGGGTTCGATGTCTTTTAGCGGTATATATCACGGGCTTTATTTTTCTGTTTCTCTTTTTCTTGTTCTTTTAGAAATATTTTTTACAAGTGTTATAATTATTGTTCTCAATGGCTGAGCTGTATTTTTAGAGGAATATATGTTGATAGGGGTCTAAAGAAATAGACTCCAACACAAGCTAAACACAATGCGTCCGATGTAAGAAAGACAGACTTCCCTCTATTCTTTTGTTTAGCGCTAAGTTACGGATACAATACTGTTTTTTTGCAAGCCGGCGAGTTTAGGCTAATTGTAGCCTCTTGTTATTAATTTTCTTGTTATTAATTGCTGCTGAGTATGCTATTTGCCAGTGCACTGTGTCATTCATGGCCTTCCAGTGGTGATAGCTAAGCGAAGTTTCTCCTTTGTTTTTACCAGATGAGTAAAATTGTTCTACAAGGTCTGAAACTTTACGATTATTAAGAAATTTACAAAACAAAGGAGAGTTTGATATTATTGAATTTTAATTAAACATGTTAAACTTTCCCGCTGAACTTAAAGGAGCACGTTCATGATATTTTGGGTCATTATTAGAGATATCAAAAAATGCACTTAACTCATTTCTTTCCGGCTCTGTAATTTATGCGTCCATATGGACGCATGCTTTGAAAACCTGCAACTTTCACAAATCCCGGACTGTGGTTGAAATGAACCAAATGCTCAGTATTTTCGACTTTACACCCCCAAAATCCAATTTTCATGGAATATGACCGTTTATTCTGTTGCAAACCAAAAATTTGGCTTCGAACGCCCTCGGACAACACCAAAAATATGCAACTTTGTCTTGAAGTTTTTAAGACAAAAAATCCTCTTGAAGCTAAAAGTCTACATTGGCAGCAAACTTCTAATCCACGTCTTGCTATCTATTCCACATTTTTCTGCTCACTTCTTTCGCGCGATGTGGATAACGCTATTTGATTTCAGTTCCTCTCACCGTCTGTAATTTCGCGTTTGTGACCCAAAGGAATTCTGGGATATTTTTGGATAACAGCCGCATCGGAGTAATCCAATTTCCATTTCACATATTTTTAGAACTGTGTCGAGCCACCCGGTCCTGCTGACTAAATATTGCACCCATTGCATTTATTTACAAGTCAAACTCGCCAACATTGCCATGCCAGGTCTCGGAATCCACTCAAAGAACGGCTTACCTGAGGAACACAACTTCACTTCGCGAATCGCCAAAGCTCGATAGAAACAATCTTGGCGGCCCACTTCGTGTGAAATTGCTTCTCACCTCACCAGCTTTACGATGCCAGGCAGGGGGTTTCTAAGGTGAAAAATGGCTCGAGTAACACACTTATACATGAAGTAGTACCTATACCGAATTGTTAGCTGCAGTTGATCGCTTAAAGCAAGCGACAGATGGCGTGACAAGCGTGACAGGAAAGACAGAGCCTTCGGTCTTGTGGACTAGCAAAATCTCGATGGTAACCCCCATATGGAATAATGACATCGACCTGACTTCCAGCCAGGCCTCGAGAACTACCAAAAAAGAAGTCAAAAACAGCGGACAGGAATGAGTTAAATAATGCGAAACAGTGAAATTTGCACGTCAGGGAAATAAAAGATAAAATCGTCAACCATTCAATAGATAAAGTCAAGAAATTGAGATATTGTAGACGATTAATAAATAAACAATACGCCAAAGGGGCTTCAGGGCTGTGCGATGTCCCGTACTCGAGTTATTCGTCAAAATGTACCACTCAAAATTATAGGGTTTAGTATGGAAACGCCATGATGGAGCCCATCTTGATGAACTCCAACATGGCGGCCGGAAACGCGCGAAAAACATCTGGAACTTACTTTGGCTATCTCAAAGGCTTTCTTCGCTCTGTTGAGCCTGCAAACTTTCACATAGACGGTTCTCTTGTCATATTGGCTTTTAAAACCTCAAAAGCACGCTGTGAATCGATGTTTTCATGTACGGGGTTTGTTTGTGGGCAGACATCTGTTGTGTCACACACTGTGAAAAACTGTCAAATTTAAACTGTTCTATTTTAAAAGCAAAGCACTCTACCGAGCTGAGAACATGGAAGCAAATACATTTCTAATATGTCTTTTACGTCATGAAGATAAAAATGCAAAAGTCTGTTTCCTTTCGAATTTTAGTTTTTGATGACGTCATGTGAAAATCAAGAATAACACATTTTCAAAGAAAATAAGCACCAAAGAGACAAGAATAAATGCAAATATGGTCTCAGTGGTGTGTTGGCCTTGTGTATCTTGGGAAGGCCATAAATTCTAGATACACAAGGCCAACACACCACTGAGACCTTTTGTCTCTTGTGTGAACACCTTTGCTTATGATCTGTCTTCCTACTTAGCCGATGTATTATCTCCCCTAACAGGGAACTCAGAGTACACAGTTGACAACTCAGCTCATTTTGTGTCCATTGTGAACGGTGAAAGGGTACTAGAAAACGAGATCATGGTGTCTTTTGACGTAGTGTTTCTGTTTACGAAAGTTCCAATCGAAGGAGCAGTACAGACTGCACTGCGAAAACTAGAAGCTGACCCGTGCCTTGCCAACCGCACGACTTTAACACCTACGCAGATTGCAGACCTCTTGAGTTTCGTTCTTAGATCCACATACTTCCAGTATGATGGACTGATTTACGAACAGCAATAAGGAGCAGCCATGGGTAGCCCGGTATCCACAGTGATAGCTAACCTCTACATGGAGGGTTTTGAGGAGCAAACTTTGACATCGACGCCCTGTACACCTAATATCTGGAAACGCTATGTGGATGACGCCTTTACCATCTTAAATCGTGACGAAGTTGACTCGTTCTTACAACACCTCAATAGTCAACAGCCGACGATCCGTTTCACAATGGAAACTGAGAATGACAACTCAATTCCCTTCCTTGATACGTTGATCATCAATGATTCGAATGGATACCTCTCTACCAGTGTTTACAGAAAGCCTACACACACTGACCAGTACCTAGTGTATGATTCACACCACCCGCAATCTGTAAAACGCGGTATTGTCAAGTGCCTGTACGATCGATCTAAACACCTCATAACAAAACCATCAGTTATCTCTCATGAAAAGAAACACCTCTCATCGGTCCTTGTTTCCAACGGTTATCCGTTTTCGTTTGTAAAAAATCTTACGAAAACCAAGGGACGAACAACCACTAAAGAACCTGAACCCGAAATTAAATCTACTATGGTTCTGCCATACGGCAAAGGCACATCGGAGGCTCTTCGCCGTTGCCTGCAATAACAAGGCATACGGACTGTTTTCAGATCTGACACAACTCTTCGATCACACCTAGTGCGACCTAAGGACATTGTCGATCCAGTAAAACAAGACGGAGTAGTCTACAAGATTCCCTGCGAATGTGGTAAGGTTTATATTGGATAGACGGGAAGATCTATGCATGAACGGATTAAGGAACATGATAGAGACATACAGCTTGCTCGAACCCAATCCTCCGCCGTTTCAGTACATAGCAACGCGACCGAACATTATCCTTGTGACTCAATCGTGAGACAAAAGATTAACTCAGCTATCATTTGAAACCACGATGACGAACACCTTTCATAATATTGTTGTTCTTGTTGTTGTCGTCTCAAAATGGAACAGAGAAACACAATGACGCAAAATCGGTTAACCAGCTGTACGCTTGCTCAGTGCCACAAATTGGCTGACACAATCGACTCAATCATGGTAGCCAAAAGAGTTCATTGAACAAGCAGTAAAACGAAGGGCATTCAGCTCGGTACACAGGGTATACATACATGCACTTTATTGAGTCTTCCTTTACAGGGCTTTTCAGATACAATGGTCAAACTCTGCAATATTTACAAACATGGAGTATTAAAAAACAATTGAGGACAATTCTAAAAGTAGAAACAAATATAATCTAATCATTATTCATTATTAATATGCTATTAAATAATCTTTTCTTAAAAGTCCTAATTCCATCAATGTTTGGGAGTTCCTTTGGCAGATTATTCCATAATTTGACTCCACGAAAATTAAAACCTCGTTGTCCAGCTGACAGCCTGCAGTGTGGTCTGTAGATCTTCTTGCATGTATTTCGGCTATGAACCGCTGAGCGCCTACTGAAATAATTAGATAAATAAGCTGGTGCTAAACCATTTAACACTTTAACGCCCAGTGTACGATATATCGTACGGATTTGTACAACGGACAGGCCTACCGCTTTCAAGATTGCCCACGCTCTCAAATTTAGACCTGATTATTATGGTCTGTTTATATTATCAGTCAGTAACTGTTTTACGCTTAAAGAGCCCATACACTAGGAATAACCTTCGTTTCCCGTTCCATATCATTATTTGTTTTCAAGCAAAACCAACAATGGCCGTTTTATGCGCCCTGGAGAAAAGCTAAAAAACACATATCTTTGCTTTCAATTCTTTAATAAAATATCCTTTAGAAAACAAAATATTCTAATGAGGGCAAACCTTGATCTCATGGCTAAGCATTTATCCGTCCAATTTTGCCTCTCACGCCTACAACGAGTCGAGCATCAGCCATTTTATTCGAGCCTCTGTATTCCATTTTGGCGCCCTTAGGGACCGTTCATTTTTTATGGGGTAGGGGGGGCTGGTGGGATTTGGAGGAGTGTAATTTGAAAATTGTATGACCCTCCCCCAATTTCCGATTTATTTCGCATGCCCCCCCCCCCCCCTCATCAGAGTAATTTTTTGGAAGGCCCCCCACCCCCATGAACAAAAAAATACATAAGGTATTAAAATAGTTACTGCATTAAAATTTCGTTTTGTTACATTTCACGTAATTTAGTGAAAGAAAGCTGAAAGGTAGAAAGCTGTTTTTAGCAAATTCTCACTCAAAAGAATGAAAAGTCAATTTCAGCTCTTCTTGTTACTGCTCGTCCTGAGCGTGTTGTAGCTGGCCGCTCGTCTACATATTCTTCGTCTGAGGCGATAAAAGCAAGAACGACATCATTTGAGTCGTCTTCAGAGTCAGGGGCATTACTCTTGTAATCATCATCAGTTTCTTCTCCCTCACTGCTTTCACCACTGCTGTCTAGTTGACTTGATTCATTGCTGCCTCTCACTTCGGCTTGACCTATTCTGAGAGTATTCATCTGCAGGAAGTGTCCCATAATTGTCTTCACTTTGTCATTCTTGCTGCTCTTCTGATGCTGTTTTAATAGCCCATGATGTTGTAAGTATTTGTTCAATTCTGGCACACGGAGTTTTTTTAGCTTGGCGGCATCTTCGCACAAAGTAGCCCAATGATAATCATCATAGGACTTTTCTCTTGCCTCCCTACTTTCCCTTGCCCTTTCCGCCAGTCTCTTTCTTTTTTTTTTTAAACTCTATGACCTCTAGATGTTGGAGATAGTCAACCACAAACTTTGGTTTCACAATGAATTTGTCTCCAAATCAAGCTACGCTCTCTGGGTCAGACAAAACTACGCTACCACTAAATTTCTCAGAGAAAAGCTCTGGTAACGAGGTCAGTTCCAATTCAGGACTCAAATTATTGGTTTTAATTATATGAGCTTGACAACAACATTTTTATGAATGAAAAGAAAGTTGTTGCTATTCAAGACTGTTATTATGGTATGTTCACTGTCCTTATAAAATATAAAAGCTGTTGAGAAGTTTTTTTGTTACCCTGGAACTGTTTTAGCATATTTGTTATAAATAAAAGTGCACAATTTTAACATCTCTTATCCTATTTTTAATCTAATTTTTTCGTCCGACCCCCCCCCCCTTCCTTCAATTTTTTTCGGCTGGCCCCCCCTTTCAAGCCAATTTTTTTCGAGTGCCCCCCCCCAAATCCCACCAGCCCCCCCTCTCTCATAAAAAATGAACGGTCCCTTATTGCATTCTGTGAGATTTGGATCACGGCGAAATGGAAGTCCCGCCATCTTCATTTTGCAGATTTTGATTTCTAGTGTCAAGCCATTCCGACCTACTGGCAAAATATGGTACACGATGTGTTTTTTGCAAGTTAAATCTCGCCAAGCTAGGTCCAAGAATCCATCACAGAACGGCTAGAGACGACGAACTTCACCTCTGAGCTGCCATGACTCGACAAGACCATATAACGTACTTTTAAAGCGATAAACTCATACGAGACTGAAGAACACAATTCATTTAATGCAGTAAAACGCTTCGTCGACTACATGTGTTTATAGAATTCGAACAGAACGCGGGAACCCATCCGGGGACTTTGTACCACTTGCATGAGCCCCTGAGGGTCTGGGACTAACATCATCACATCTCCCTTGTTTTGACAAATATGATAAATAAATAAAAGACAAAACAAATACAAAAACAATAAAAAGAAACAAACGACAACAAGCTAACAGAAAGAAAAAACGAAATCCTTGCAATAACTGACATAATATGATAATTGAGACCCACAAGACTTAGCTATAAGAAATGTTCACTATTCAGTTTTCTTTTAAGTTCCTTAGACACTGAAATCGTTGAGGTAGGCTGGTCTCCTAACTGTTCTGCCATTCCTGGTAGTGAGAGGAACAGGACTATTCGAAGAGGCCGGCTGGGCGTCCAGTCGTGAAACTCTGCGGTGACTGACGCATCAGGTTTCTTCATTGCCGGAGATGCAGTAGGTACCACTGCTGTGTCGTCTGTAAGGTCTGACGAAGTTTCGGGGCTCACGTCTCTTCCTTTTGCTTGCACTGTCTCATCATCTGAGATGGGTTGGTAACTTTCGGGAACCTTGTAAAGATGGGAGCAGTTGCGGCCACCGATAGACCCTTCCATCTTCTGTGCGGACCTTGTAGGATCGTACAGCCACATGATCCTCCACTTGAGCCTTAAACCATTTAGACTGACCTGGCAAAGGTAGAACCCGTACCACATCTCCTTTCGTTAATGGGTGTAAGACCTTAGCTCCTTGGTCATAGTAAACAGCTTGCTTGTGTTTCCTACTTTGTAATTTCTTTGCCACATTGGGCACAACTTTTGGCTGAAGCAGCTGATCAGCCACGGGGAGTAAAGAGCGAGTCCTTCGAGAGAGATGACGCTGTGCTGGGGAACTATCCATTCCTTCTGATGGCGTGTTTCTAAAATCCAGTAGAGACAGGTGTGAGTCATGGCCCGCATCTGCAGCTTTCTTTAAGATAGCCTTTGCTGTCTTAACACTGTTCTCCACCTTTCCATTGGACTGTGGATATTGAGGTGACGTTTTGATGTGCTCAAACTGGAATTCTTTTGCGAAGCTTTGAAATGCAGCAAAAATCAAACTGCGGCACATTGTCAGTAGTGAGCCTATCCGGCAGTCCATATCTTGCGAAATGAGGCTTCAACTTACTAATAATGTCTGTGCAGGTCTTGGAGCTCATCACATCCAGCTCAGTGGTAACCAGGTAGTCAATACCTTTCAGTTCAAAAAGGTCTGCCGAGATGCTCTGCCAGGGTCTTGTTGGTATTTCATGGTATACCAGCGGTTCTTTCTGTTGTGCTGGCTTGTAACTGTTACAGATGCCGCATCTTGAGGAATCTGGAATCTGCTTGTACATCCCTGGCCAATAGAAAGCTTCCCTAGCCCTCCGAAGACAACCTTGGATACCCAGGTGGCTTGAGTGTATTTTATTAATAATGCACTGTCTCAGACTACGTGGTACCACAATCCTTTCACCCTTGAACACAACACCATCCTGGACCGATAGTTCCTTTCTGAAGTTAAAATAATCATGCAAAGGGGGAGGGGGGTACAGCTGCCAAACTCTCCGGCCAGTCCTGCTTAATGACGGTGGTTAACAACTGAAGTTCTGCATCACTTTCAGTAAGCAACTTTTATTTCTGACAGAGTTGTTTGATGAATTGGTACAAACTCCACCATGTTCACATACTCGGCCTCCACTTCGGTTGGTGACCTTATGTCAGTAACACCCCACACATCTTCTTGGACTTCTTCACCCTGACTGGTTGAAGGGAACTCTGCTAATTGGATCTGCAATATGCATATCGGCGCCCTTACTGTATGTTACTTCTAAGTCAAACTTCTGTAACCGCAGCAACATTCTTTGCAGCCTTTTCGGTGCACTCAGCAGACTCTTCTTCATTATGAATTCGAGGGGTTTGTGGTCAGTTTTGATGAAGACCTTTCTTCCATAGACATAGCTTGCAAACCTTTCAACACCGAAGACAATTGATAACAGTTCTTTCTCGATCTGGGCGTAATTAACTTCACCGGCAGTGAGGGCTCTAGATGCATAGGCCCCTGGATGGCCCTCTTGAAGTTAGCATGCTCCAAGACCACCCAGGGATGCATCACATTGAAGCACAGTCTTCTTCTCCGAATCAAAAAACTTGAGCACTGGCGCTTTGGTTAAAACCTTATTTACTTTCTCTAGGCACTTTCCATGGACTTCCTGCTCCCAAACAAATTCGCTTTCCTTCTTGACTAGATCTCTCAACGGCTTGAACAAGTCAGCGAGGTCAGGGGCAAATTTTTGCAGATAATTCACCATGCCAAGTATTCTCTGGACACCTTGCTTGTCTGTGGGGGCTTGCATGTCGTCAATGGCCCTCAGCTTACTTGGATCAGCGCCTAGACCCTCTGAAGATACAACGTGACCCATGTAGGGGACTTCCTTCTGCCTGAACTGCATTTTATCTGCATTTAACTTGATGCCCTTGTGCTGGCAGCGGGTGAGCACCTCTCTCAGACTGCACTCGTGATCTTTAAGGGCTTCCTCATCTGTGTCACCTCAAACCAAGAATGGACTTGCACGTACCGTTAACAATAAGGAACTCGATGCTGTACTTTTTTCTGTTCTTTGGCTTGATTACCCTGTAACGTTTCTTGCCCAGAGGTTCTGACTGGTTATACATAACCAGAGTCACTGATGTTTTCTCCAGGTCATCTAGTCCGTTCTCTCCAAATAGGTTCTCCACTGTTTTGTTGGCCATGATGTTTACCGTTGATCCACTATCCAGCTGGAAGTTCTCTTCCTATCCATTGACAAGTAGGGTGGCAAAGACCTGGTTTCGGCTACCGGTTGAGGCGACAGCATTGAGCTGTTCCTCAACTTCAATTACTGGTACATACTCTTCATCTTCAGATTCGCACTCCATGGACAAGACTTTTTCTTAGATTCATGACGGCAAACAGCAAAATGGTTAGTGGAATAGAGTTTTAACTCTGAAGTGTAAATTAAAGTGCTACTTAAACCCATGAATAACCCACTGGGCGTTAGCCCTAGTAAAGGGAAACAGGGAACCACACGAGGCAAAGAAAAAATGTTTTGACCTCGGTGGGAATCGAACCCACGACCTCCGGATTAGATCTACCGTTACTCTGCCGACTGAGCTACAAGGTCGCACAGAGAAAGTCGGGGACGATTTTAGATGGTGAATCGCGGCAATCTACACTTCAGAGTTAATTCTCTATTCCACTATTTGTGTTCCTAGTGCTACGCGGCACAACATTCATATGTACCCTTACTTTCTCTTTGCCGCGATTCACCATCTAAAATCGTCCCCGACTTTCTCTGTGCGACCTTGTAGCTCAGTCGGCAGAGTAACGGTAGATCTAATCCGGAGGTCGTGGGTTCGATTCCCACCGAGATCAAAAGATTTTTTCTTTACCTCGTGTGGTTCCCTGTTTCCCTTTACTAGGGCTAACGCCCAGTGGGTTATTCATGGGTTTAAGTAGCACTTTAATTTACACTTCAGAGTTAATTCTCTATTCCACTATTTGTGTTCCTAGTGCTACGCGGCACAACATTCATATGTACAGCAAAATGGTTAGGCTTACCACAGTTCTTACACGAGTTTCCCCATGCAGGGCAGTTTTTTTTTTTAGCAAAAGGGTGCTGTCTGGCACAAAACTTGCAGACCTTCTTTGACCTTTGCCTCATTTGGGTTGCTGACTGGTGTACTAGTCTTGTTTTTCACAGTAGGCGTCTTCTTCTCCTCCTTCACATAGCGCACATCTTCCTGATTCATGACCTTAAGTTGTCGAGCTGAAGTCTCAGAGGATCTGCAGATATCTCAATTAAACATTGACTTAAGGTGAGTTTACTTGTCTGGGCGAGTTTCTTGCGGACTGAGTTATCACTAATTCCAACCACCATTCTATCACGAATAAGTGAGTCGGTGAGGGAACCATAAAGTCTTGGCGAGCTTCCTTAGTGCTGTAACATAGGCATCAACTGATTCACCTTTCTCCTGGTCACTGCGGTTGAAGACATATCTCTCGTAAGTCTCATTGCATTCACCAATGCAATAGTTCTCCATCTTTTCGTGGATGATCTCTGGATCCTTTCTTTCGTCTTCGGTGTCGAATTCCATTGCATCGATAACATCCAATGCATCTGGGCCTATACAGGTGAGCAAGGTTGCGGTTCTCCGTTCCTTGCTCCTGTTCTGATTTTCCAAGTCTCTGAGTTGAGCAGCACTCTCATAATTCGACCATGCATGTCTGAAGTGTTGCCACTTAACCTTGAGATTTCCACCACTTAATTCTAGCTTTTCCGGAAGCGGTATATTTACAGGCACAGTGATCACAGTGGGTTGAGTACCCGGCAGATTCTGAGCAGAGGTAGTGCTTTCTACTTCTTCCGGAGGTGGCATATTCAATCCACACGAGAACAGCACCGAAATGATATACAGAAGGACAGCAAAATTGGCTTTACACAACTCACCAAATCTGCTCCAGTCAGGAGGACGAGCGACAGAAGTCAGCACAGTTTCTTCTGACACCATATAACGTACTTGTAAAGCGATAAACTCATACGAGACTGAAGAACACAATTCATTTAATGCAGTAAAACGCTTCGTCGACTACATGTGTTTACAGAACAGAACGCCAAGCCAAGGAAACTTTGTACCACTTGCATGAGCCCCTGAGAGCCTGGGACTAACATCGTCACAGACCAGTCGTTGTGAAATTATCTCTCACCTCTGGCTTCGTTCAGAACTTTGCCTCTACTCTCCATTCCAGCTTAATGATACCAGCCTGGGAGCTTCTGCAA
>JAEMWC010000051.1:690000-835000 GCA_016490735.1 Pachyseris speciosa | reverse complement strand
ACTGTAATGTATATTTTTTTTGGCAATAATGTTTGTTTTAAAAAAAATTACCGGGAATTCGAAGACCGTTTACATAGAATTTTTGGTCACGTTTCACCCCGGGATGAAATTTCATCCCGGGGCTAAAGACCGGGATGAAACTGATCATCCCGGGATGAACAAATTATATCCGGGATCATGTAAACAGGTAAATAACCAGGCCGACCAGGATGCCAAAACTCGTCCCGGGATGAGTTCACTCCTGTAAACAGGCCTTTAAATCTCATTACGTATCTAGTGTATTTATTTGAAGAGTATGCATGACCAAGGGGGGAGGGCGGCGGGCCGTGCGATTGATTCCAACGATGCACGGAATATTCATGGGAAGCGTTTTACATTCTAAATTTATTCTTTATAAGAAATATACAAATACCCATAACTGAACAAAAACGTGAAACTCTTCTTCGTATAAACAATAGATAACATTACAAAAATATACTCTTAGCCTGCGAGCAGTCGGTCTTTATTTGGCTCTGAATATATGAAAATCATACATTTGAACTGCGTATTAATGAATGAATATGTGAATGATCATCGCAGTTACGAACACTACGTAAGCAGTAGTGAAAATAAAGTCTGAAAAAAATTCAAGCTTGTACGGGATCAGTCGCCGGCTCCAACGTCACAGCTTCGTCGCTCCCAACCTAGTCAAAAATAGATTGCTTGCACTGTCCCTTTTAGTTGAATAGTGGGGAGCTCACACCATTAGTGGGGCGAGACTTTTGAAACTGGGGGATAGGTCTCGCGCCTCTCTCCAGTCTCTTTACGTTTTCTTTTTGAGGGGGGACGTAAGGGGGGTCCGAAAACCGCAAAACCGCAATGCCGTATCGAAATTTACCGAAATACCGAAACCGCACTTACAGATGTGAAAGCTCATAGACAGCTAAAGAAATCCGATTCCCAGCCCAGAAAGTCATCTGAGCCGACATTTGAGCATTGACTAATACCAAAGCATGTCAGACATTAACTGGAAACTGCGTGACAGACAAATAGCACTTGGCTCGCGTTGGCTTGTGAACTAAAACAAAAGAGACAGGACTATCCGAGTGAGATTTAGTAAAAATGCAACACCACAGATACATTTTTTCACCTTTTACCGCTTCCTAAAACTTAAAATTGCCGCAAACCGCACAGTCTTAGAAACCGCAATGCCGCAGGTTAAAATAAAGTTTTCCGCAAAACCGCACCAAAAATAACGCAAAACCGCATCACCGCGAACCGTTACGCCCCCTCCTTTTTCCTCCTCGCAGTGCACGTTGCTGATCACCGCGCTATTATTGGATTGCGCTACGATTATCCAAAAAGGGATTGTCAGCACTTCAGGCGCCCGCGCAGCAAGTTTGCAACTTGGGGAAGGGGGGGGGGGGGCTCGCTTCGAACGTGTTAGCGTGAGTCAACTAGGGGAGTCAGGGGGCATGCTTCCCCGGAAAACTTTTAAATTAAAGTCTTCTGAAATGGCTGGAAATGCATTTAAAATTAACATGTGTTTCAAAACAAGAATAATCAGTTTTCGGTAAAACGTGAAATAGAAAAGTAACTTTTTTTCCTATTATTTGCTTTTTACTGTTGAAAAGTGGGGGGGTGGGAGGGGGGGCTAAATTCCCCCCAGCCCCTCCCCCTGCGCAGTGCCTGTATTGATCTATGACTTTATGTGAACCTAACCAGTCTGGAAAATTCTTTTTTCAACTGAATCCTTTATTCAAAGAGTAAACATTACAAAACAGCTCTTCTGCTTCCAACTTAATGAGGAAGTTTGGGGGAAAAGGCAAGCATAGCATGAGTTCTAGCATGCCTTTTTATCAGCAACTTCAACCAAGCAGCTTAACAGCAAGAATCTGACCCCGCTGTATCCTGTGAAATTCCACACATCACTGAGCGGGAAAGCTATTTCCTTTTTTTCTTATAAGTCTCAGACCAGGCTTCAATCCTGCAACAACCGTTGTCCAGGCATCTTCAACTTTCAATGAAATTTCCACAAGTGAAGATTGAATGACTGGCGAGATAAGGCTTATTTGTTTTTAGGCTTCTTGTCCATGAACAACAAACTGTCAGCATATTGAAGCGAGCGTTTGCATCGAGTTCGTTGCATTCACAGTGCCAATAAGCATTTCTTTGAAATTGGCAAGGTTTAAGCCTTCTCGGCCCTTGATAATGAGCTCCGGCACCAGCAAATGACCCCAAACACAGCAATTTAGGGCAATCTTGAACCATTTCCAAGGTAAAGTCTGCAAATGATTTGGCCGACCAGGGAGTGAACTCAAAAGAGCCGAGTATATCCACGTAACCAGCTGTCATGTGACAAGATAGATGCATAATGTACCCAGTCCTCGATCTCCACCCTTTCCAACTCGCCTTCACCGCAACGGCAGCAAAAACGTCATTTCAAAATCTAACTTCTCCCTTTTGTAATTCTTTCGCGATCATTCCAATTTTTCTATCTTGGAAAATGTTGGCGAAATCCCAGGGGCTAAATCGATTACAAACGGCGTCCAAAGTCAGGAAAAATAAAGAAAATTTGCCGCCATAGGTTCCCGTTCTCGAGAAAACATAAAATTGGTCACAGTTTCACGCTGGTGTTTTGCAGAGGACGACAAAGAGATGTACCAAAATGTAAAATGCACGTACAGAGCGATTGTATTTAGTCATTAAATGTATTGTTTTTTGACGATCCAGTTACCGTTACCGTGCTCGTTGCTTAAGCTCCCTAATCAGTAATGATCGTGACCGCGGAACTTGCCACACTTCACACAAATCAGTAAAGAGAACGTCAGCAATCGGCAGTGACGTCTAGTTTAAAAGGTCAATCTTCCGAACGAAAATAGATATGCTTTCTTTAGACCCCGAAAGGGAGAAGGGAGGTATGGATTCTTTAAAATCAGCTATAGATATCATTGGGTCACCGGCCGGTACCGAGTGAATAAAAAAGGTACTCTAAGTAAAAAAACGGCTTGCTCGCAGGCTACAGCCAGACTGTAACGCCAGGAAGTTTTAAAAAATCACGTCCGGTGACGTCACCACGCGTGTTCCAGTAGGGCTTGTAGACTGCAAAACAGCCGCATTTTAAGTTGGTCGAATGCGAGGGGGACGGTCTCGTCAAGCGAAAGGCTTGGAGCGGGGGTGAAAACGTAGTGTGAGGCTCGCGCGCAAAGCGAGCGCGAAATCGCGCCTTCAAAAAAAAAAACAAAAATAAAAACCGACTGTTTTGCAGTCTATAGGGCTTGCTATGCCGGATACGACTGAAAAGGGACTGAAAAGGCAGTGCCTTAGTTTTGTAAAACTGACGAGTATGATCTGGAGGGATGAGTTTTATCAGACTGACCTCTTATCCTTTTGTAAGTTTGCCCCTATTCACGCGGATCGTTTGCGCATGATGTACTAGTTTGAAGTGGCACTTTGTTAGTCAAATAGAATAAACTCTACCGATATTTTCGCTCCAAGCAGTTGCGGTTAAAATATTACTCACAATGTTTCCTCTTTCTTAAGGGTTCACACGTGAAGAACGTGAAAGAAAGTAAAGACAACTGAAACTGAACGTGAAAGAAAGTAAAGACGACTGAAAAGGGACTGAAAAGGCATTGCCTTAGTTTTGTAAAACAGGTATGATCTGGAGGGATGAGTGTTATCAGACTGACCTCTCATCCTTTTGTAAGTTTGCCCCTATTCACGCGGATCGTTTGCGCATGATGAAGTTTGAAGTGGCACTTTGTTAGTCAAATAGAACAAACACTATCGATATTTTCGCTCCAAGCAGTTGCGGTTAAAATATTACTCACGATCTTTCCTCTTTCTGAAGGGTTTACACGTGAAGAACGTCAGTGAAAGAAAGTAAAGACAACCATATAATTGAGTTCATAAAAAAAAAACCAGCAAAAAATCAGCAGCTAGATATAGAGCGGTAGGTGTGAGTGAGAGTTTAGACTCGTGATAACGAAATCCAAATCAAATGAAGGGACGAAGCAAATGCTACGCCGGCTCCACGTACGGAAATCTGACTATTGATTCAATGGTTTGCCAATCATAACCTCCTATTATTCAGTCTTCTTCGATTGCTCGTGGCATTTCAAGCCTACAAGCAGATGGCCTTGTTTGGCCTGATTGTCGCCAGCGAAGCTGCGAGAAAATATGGTCAGAAACGAAGTCGCGCGCGGCGAGGAGAATAGACCAGAGGGCAGCAAGACCACCAGCTACGCACTGAGCCTAGCCAGCTCGTGACTGAGTCAAACAAGACCGCTCGGTTCCTTTTTTCCCTCAGATACCTAATATTGTGTCGCGGGGCCGGTATTTTAATGAGTATTAAAAATAAATATCTTAATCCAACTAACCTTAATGACCTACATTCGTTCTTTAATCCTTTGGTTAAGTATTTAGGCGAAAAGGGTCTTTATAATCAGAGTTACGGGATTTCAAAAAGCTAAAATATGCGGATACCTTTTTATACGAAAACCGTTAAGACTTCCTGACGGAAACTTATGTCAACCAGGGATCCATTGCATGAACCCTTTTGGCGACTCCTTTATTTTGCAAATAAACAGATTTTCACCATCTTCAAGGCTAGTAAAGTTTCTTGTCAGAACTGGTTTTGTCACAAAAAAATCCCTCCCGGACGGATGAGCGGTAGAATCATAACCCAACATGTGCCCGAACTTTTCGGGTTTTCCCAGGGAACAAACTAACAGTCCGGAACAGCCTGACGGGCTGGCCGTACCGGGTTTTTGTGTGAATCTTCTATTCTTTTACTAAGGACTAGTTTTACAAATCTTTGAAGCTAGCTTACTATCTACAAACGATGCACTTTATTTTGAAACGCTGAATCCACCTGTTCCAACAACTGCCCTACAATGTTCCATTCCTTTTGTGCCGACCCGAGGAAGTCGCCAATGCTGACGATTACCGCATCTCTTTAACTCTTAGGTTCCCTACTCCCCTTGGGGGGGCTATTGTTTAGGCTGTTTTGCCTTTGTACCCCGGCCAACGTGCTTACAGGATTATTAACATTACCATCGATCACCACAAATTCAAATCAAAGAGAATCTATTCAAATCAATATGATTAGTCTACGAGCGAGTGGCCTTTTTTGACTGGGGCCAGTCCCCTTCGCTTCAAAGTAGTCGATCGAGCGCGCTAAAATCCCGCGAAACACGAACGAACCCAGGGGCTAATAATAGGGAGGCGGATCGGAGAGAGGCCCTCACTCTCTTCTTTTTTTTTTTTTTTTTTCCTCCTCACTTTAATCTCGCCGCTTTGCTGATGGGCGATTAGCGTTCTTGACTATCCAGAAGTGACTGCTAGCAGTCAAGGCGAGGTTGCGAGTTCCAAGCTAGCGAGAGAATCCTGGAAGCCGTGGAAGGGAAGAGAGAAATGTCAGTGATTTGGTAGTGGGTCTCTAGAGTCCAGCCTAATCCCAGTCATTCATTTCAAAGTGATCTGCAGAATGTAATTGCTCATTATCACTCATTCATCTCATCACTATATTTTCCGGGACCACATAAGCAAACTACTCGTAGATCAGTTATTGATTTATTTTGATAAGGGACTACAAGTTCGCCTCCCTTAAGAAACCGGAAAGGGCGTGTAATTAAAAACAAAAGAATTTTTCCGCATTTAACAATTCGGTCAGCAAAGGTCACGTAAACACAATACAGTGTAGTGCATGTAAATAAACATACGGCAACATACAATATTTTGTTTACATCCTACATTTCTCCGAAAAGCTCGCAATTATAAATTAGTAAAGTCGGTGACGTTAGTCCGGGTTTCAAACCTTCTTTACTCGTAATTACGCACGCAACAACCAATAAATGAATAAAATATTAGTCTGTTGGCTTCCTTTCTTTCTCGGAAGAAAAGAACAAACCGTAACGCAAACCTACCGGACGACAAAATAATTAACAACTTAAACCATTTTACTGGGTTTTAACAAGAGAGAATGAGGTTCTCTCTTGGTTTTAAATCATAACAACGAGTAGTTAATTTTCCAAATTGTTCAGAAAAACTCTGACCCATGCCAGTGGCAAAGGAACCCACGACCGTTTTTACAAGCACGGCAAAAGATTTTATTTTGAAAGTGAGCTCACAGGAAACTCTCTTGTTATCTCGTATGATTAGTCTCAGCTAGCACAGCATATCACACCGGCCATAGGAAGAAAACTAGTCAATTACTTTCAGTATTTTACCACGGGCGAAGAGAGTACGGCCGACTCAGTTTATTACGCAGAGCCAACGTAAAAGAAAAATCTTGTGCCTCTCTTGAGCCAAAATTTCACCCACTTAAAGCATCGGTACAGTGGACGCTAGTTTTAATCTGCACCACTTAAAAGACTCATACTTGAAGGGACAGAGTTTTTGTTTCTGTATTTTAGACAGAGAGGAATAGGTGTCAGTATCCGCGTTATTCACATGGCCTAAGCGCTTTCGAAATCAACAACTGGATTTGAAATAACACGAAAACAAGAATACAAAATCAAAAATGACACCTTGCTACATTTTAACTCACACCGGCCTCTGATCGCCACACGGACTCGCTCTCTGGTGTGAATGTTTGAAACTGAAGTCTTATGAAGAGAATTCAAATAATGTTCAACATTAGAGGAAAGTTCTGCTCGCTTAGAACCTTTCTTTTGATTGTTAGATTGACTAAATAACATTTCACCCACAGACCCTCTAAAAAGCACGGGATCCGTTGCATGGCTCGAGTGTCGTTTCACCCACAGCTGAAGGCTTTGCCCTCAGAGTTTCGTTTTGCAAGCTGAAAAACCATGCAAACGGACGTTTAAGCGGAAAATGAAATCGAAACTGTGTAGTCTACATGTAGCAACAGGTAGGTTACAAAAAGCTCCACTTCTTGATAAATTTTACCCCTTTCAGAGTCAACCGGCTCTCTCCCCTTCTTTGTTATTGTAGTACAGCTATTGTACCAGTTATTGTACCAGCAATAATAATAATAATAATAATAATAATAATAATAATAATAATAATAATAATCACTTTATTTAAGTCTCAAATGTATTTAGCCGAGCACAGATGCTCTACTAATTGGGGAGACTAAATCAAATCAACTCTAAATAAATCAAATGAAATCAAATGTTGGTTTTTGGGGAGAGGGGAAAACCGGAGTACCCGGAGAAAAACCTCTCGGAGCAGAGTAGAGAACCAACAAACTCAGTCCACTTATGACGCCGAGTCCGGGAATCGAACCCGGGACACATTGGTGGAAGGCGAGCGCTCTCACCACTGCGCCAACTCTGCTCCCCTGCTCCCCAAACTGTCTATAAAAAGCAAAGGTGGTCGGCATGAACAGCTGTGCAAATTAACTGATGATATTAAAATTATTTAGTATTCATTCCCCTCTTCATTTGGAACCGCTTGCAGTCCTATTTTAGTAACCAACATTCGGGAAAGAGCGTTTTGTAGCTTTCTTTTTCCTTCTCCACCCTCAAAGGGTTAGAATCGGACCTCATGCCCACTGTTATCGGGACATAGGATCTATCGGTACTGAGTTCGGTACTGACAAAATTAACATCTCGATTTGGCGATAGCCTGCGTAGTAGACGTTAACTAACCCCGGTTAGTAACGTCTGCGAAGCAGCGCCCAATTCTTCGTTCCGTGCCAAAATTTGAGTACGCGTTATGATTGGCTCGTCAAGACGAGCCAACCACAGCATGTAATCAAATTCTGGTACAGAACAAGGAATTTGGCGCTGCTTCGAGGACGTTACTAACCGGGGTTAGTTTCACATACGTCTGCGACGCAGGCTATTTGGCGACCGTGGACAAAATTTGAATCAATCGGACTGTTCATTTTGTTCACGAAGCCGATCCTGAGTTTTGAGACGGGCGCATGGTGACTAACAATAGGAAAAGCTTGGTTTTTCAGTTTTAGTTATTTTTGTTCAAATGCAAAAAGAAAATGTTTCTTGTATATGGGCGTGTTAATAAATAAAAAAGGAAGCGAAAAGGAAAGAAAAACGAGCTGAGAATGTTGAATCGCAATGGGGGAGCCTTTGTGTTTCTTTGAAGGAATGAAACACATTGCAGACAAAATTTGCGTATTGATTGAAGAAAAGAAAACTGAGACGTTTTCATCGCGTGTATCAGCTAATGAAAAAGATAAGTCTAAAATGCGTTGTAGAGGCGTGAGGATTTTTGCATCCTGTTTAAATTGTGGCTCAAGTACCGGACTGATTGTCACCTTTAGACAAAAACAAGAAATTCACGCCCAGAGCATGAAATCAATACTCTTGTGTTTTCGTCAAAGAGGGTTTCCTGGAGCTGCTTGCGATCAAAGATCTGCTTTTGATAAGTTCATGTCTTGATTTATTATTCATCTCAGTCGTAAGTGGTAAAAAAAGTAACTGGCTATGAAAAAGTCTATCGTTTTCGAGGTCAATAGGATTCCATCCTCGACGAATAATAAAATTTACCTCCTAAACAGGTATTAACTGATATAGCTATATACGGTGATTGTTAAGTTGGCGGCAGATTTCGGTAGCAATTTTAACTGTTAGCGTTTTTGAGTGACGCATCGAGCAGAATTTGTTTTTATTTTATTTCAGTGTACTGCAAAAGGAACGCGGTGAAGGTTATGGAAAACCGTGGAAATAACTTGCCTGAATACCTTGAAGTTGCGGTGCTGACCACAAAACAAATTGAAATTTGTAGACGATGAAGTAGCTACAGAGTTCAACAACATCCTCCAAGTTTGTTTGTTTAGCTTTCGCTCCATTTTTGGTCTATAGGAACCTTTAAAGTGCTCAGATTATCTCAACATTCGACCCCAGTAAGCACGCCCAAAGATTAATTTTCACCCCATATTCTAGTTTTTTCATCGGGCCTCACAAATAGTCTATTCATTATCGTGCAGATGAGCGGGAAAGTCCTGCACTTTCATGTTCCGGTTTAGCTTGAGGGACTTACAGGTCTTTAGAGGCAGTTGCCTTATTTGGTGGTGGAGAAATCGTTTCCGGTCATACGAGGGTCCTCCCTTCCGATGCGATTGGTGGTGATATTAAAGTTACGAAAACACACAGGATGCAAATTAAACGACTCCTCGTTCAATCGAGTGATTACAAATAAAGATCGCCCCTCTAACTTTTCCTCAGCCGTTGGCACTGAAGATGTAGTCAAAAGATTTCACCCTTGCAAGCTGAAAATGTAAGTCATGAATATTGTGACAGAAAACAAACTGAATGAAAACCACATTTTATAATTGTCACTCTGCTACTCATTGACCCTTGACAAGATGTATAGTCACGCAAACAATTGCTGTTTTCAGTACGCTGTCGTCGTTTCCGGCCAGCCAAATTTTATCTGAAAGCGGAAAAATATTCTCGGAGTAAGCGAAACAACCCTGCGATGAAAAGATTTTTAATAGCGTTGGACTTCAAGGAAGTTAAAAAAAAAGAGAGAACGAAAGATTTTTGCTTGAAATGGATGCAAGCGCTGAAGGACGAAGAAGACTGAACTATAATGAAACTTGGCAAAGTTTTAGTAACGCCACGTGTCGCGGCTTTCAAATAATAGCCTTCCTGTTTCACTAATGTCATTTACCATATCAATCAAAATAAAATGTCAATCAAATCGATGAAACGAGAATATAAATTTGGAAGGGGACGAGTTTCAAGATCATCTTTTGGCAAGGAAACTCTACAAACGTTTTCCCTCAGCTTCAGAAAGCACTGACATTTAGTAATTTTGTTACAAACTATTTCAGCATACAAATCATCTGATCGCTGATTTCTGAAGGCCATTAGCCAAGCTACTGAATCGGACGTTTCGTAATAAAACTTTTTAAAAAAAGATGGAACTGGAAGATGGATTTCTCAGTGGCTTTTTGAACATTGCAGAGTTGGAAAAGTATTTTATCCATGGTAAGTATACGCATTGCTTGTAACTGCACCCAGTATTATAAGTAATCATCGCCGATTTGATTTGCTTCATTGGTGCTGTTTCACAACATTCGTACAAAGCTGAAAATTGTCACGGCTCTTTTTAATAATAATAAAAAAACTAAAAGCAGAATTTTTATCGCGGCAACTGTAGTTGTCCCTCTTGTTCATAACGTTTTTTCTGGCCATCAAACTAAACCGGCTGTGTGAAATTTAAGACTTAAAGCCTGACAACTTGCAGCGATCTCTACAGACGTCACAGAGTCGATTATGGGTTTGAAGCCAAGAGAGAGGCCTCATTTTCCTCTGTAGCTCTCGAGCCCTCCCAAAGAAAAGAAAGACAAAAACTTTGACTGAAAAATGCCGCATTAGTAATACATTCAAGCTAGATACGAGCTTACAAAGTGCGTAATAAAGAAATGTTGAAGAGGAATTTAAAAATAAAATTCGATTTGTCCAGTGGGTGGCCGACCTTTAAATATCTAACTCTTCCTTTTTGGTTACGCAGTAGCTTGCACCCCAGCGTTCAATTGATGGTGTATCGTATCAAAGTCAGTTTAGTACATCTAGTTATTTTTATTTATTTATTTTTTCACAATATCGACTTCTAAGTCGTCAGTAATTCAGCACTCAAATAATCGTTTTGGGTCTAGCCTCCTGTGATCTCCTTGTGCCATTTATTCAGTATGAGAAGGAAGCGAACTTGTGACATTTGCCTTTAAAAGATTTGCCAAACTGAGAGAAGCAAGACTCAGAATGGAGAGATAAAGTGTTTCCTATCGTTAAGTTTTTAACTTCTTGTCCAAAGATATATTTACTTCCCGTGAAATTTGATACCCCTTTTTGTCATTGCGGGTAAAAAAAAATACTTTACAATTTTAGCCTTCAGCCATTTTAACACAAACTTTCAACAAAGTTTGTTTTATCGACTTGCAACTTCCTCACATGCGTCGAGTGATAGCATATTTTCTCAAAGAGAACGATCAATTCAAAATTTCTCTGCCGCAATTCCGACCTCACGTGCATACTATTCGAAACGACGATAACGAATATTATGTAAGGGGTTAAATTATAGTTTGAGGCTTGACTGGTTTTCTTGCCCTGTGATAACATGGTATCCGTCCGGCGTTTACGCCTGGGCTCTTTTCGTTTTCAAATCTCTCGCAAGAAGTGATTGGTGCCTTGCTTGTGGTGGCATTAGCGACCACGATGACTCTAGCACAAAAGACGGTTTGCGTACGTTATAGTCATAATATTTATTCTCTTCTATTTTCTTACTCTTTGTTTTTCACGTTTTAAATCTGCGACTGTGTCTTTCCTGCTAACTAAGTAGTCAGCGACCCGTGTTCTTTAATGGTATCCTGCTTTATATTTACGTCATCTCCCGAGGGTGTGACTTACTTGGTCTGAGTTTTCTGAGAAAGCTTGCTTAATTTCTCGTCATTGGAAATTCAAACTCTACAGTCACGTACTCCATTCTAGCTCAGTAACTTGTCATTTTATCTTAAAGTGGACAGTAAAAGGTTAGTTCCTGCCAAATATTTATTGCATTCAGTGGTTGATAAATGAAATCGCAAAATTTGATAGCGTTCTACTCGCGCACTAAGCAAGGCAGTTGAACTACATGATAGTTCAAGTCTGGTGTTTTCTTCGTTTTCACGTTCGAGAGAAAACTGCGGGAACGATAGGTTTAACGTTAAGGTTCTTGAAATAAAATAAAAATAAAATTGGAAATACACTAGGCAGTCTACAAGGGACCATTTAGCTGCCGAGTGAATCCTGCTAAAATAAGACGAGCACTAGAATGGTGTCGTGTAAGGCGGCCTTGCTTTTCTAGTATTGGTCCAGTTTATTTGATGTTGTTAAACAACAGGAGATACGAAGAAGCACCCTCGACAATGAGAAAAGACGAGTTCGAGAAGTGTTTGATAGATGTTAGCGAATTAATGACACTCGATTTGATAAAAAAATGAAAACGAATCTTTTCACTGATATCCGTTCTTCGCGGCTTGGTAAAAACATCATATAAAGGCACTTTATGGTAAACTTTCCACCGCTAACAAATTCCTCATTGCCCCCTTTTTTGCTATTCAAAAGTCTTTCAGCTCCTGTAACGTTGCAGAAAGCGACAGTTATCTGAGTCCTCGAGCCGCGTTTTTATCCAAACTTTACTGCAAGCCGCCCTGTTTGAATCCTCGATGTTGGATCACAATCAGACTACATTCCAACCGTCATTTGCCGGCTGAAAAGTAGCCGAAAACATAGAACTCTTAGTGGAATTATCGGAAGTTACTGTGATAAAGTGAAACACACGAAACTGCATTCGGTTCGAGCAGTGTGCGGCAGTTATTGGTAATCATCCACGTAGCGCTCGTGAACATATAGGATCACTCAGTAAACTGCCATGTCATCGTGAAATTACATGCGCTTTCAAAACGCACCTTAGTTCATACCTTTTTAGTCGGACTTAGATGTTCAGAAAATATTACAGAGATCATGCAAAGAATTCCTATTGTGGTTTGAGATTTTCCACTGTAATACTGAAACAAATTAGAAACTCGACACCTGTGAGTCCCTCCAGTGCTGAAGGAAGGAACTATCGTTTGGCTGTTTAAGCACTGTATCGACAGGAACTTCTTAAACTCGAATCTCTCAGTGTACAGGTTTCTGGCAACTGACGTGCCGCCTTTAATTTGGCATTTCACCTCTAACTTTACTGTGGATTAGGTTCCAATATGTTCCGCGCTACTGGTGGGTTTTTTCCTGCGAACTGACAAGAGATTTTCTGTGTCCGAAAATTACTTCACTTGAGTGAGGTGGTCGTGTCTATTAAGGAAATCTCTCTCCACTCCCCATTTTTTTGTGCGTCCTTTTCACCTGCTACTGATGACAAAGAATTTTTAACTCAACTGTGCTGCTGGGAGTGAAAAATGTGGGCTGGATATGAAGTAAGATGCGCGATTAGAAAGAGGTGAATGTCAGTTAACAAGTTAAAAATGGCTGCGGGTCAGCCTGAAAGAAACCAGACTATGAGTTAATGCATAATACTGAGCGGTATAATTCTGGCTTAATGTTCAATCAGACTTAATATTGTTCGCCTCATGCAGTAAATACCAGGGGCACCCAACAAGCCAAATCAGCCAAAAGCTGTAGAAAGGCATTTTTACTAAGAAACCCAGTTATGGTGTTTGAAGATTGTTTAAAGTGATGTTTTCGTTAGCTAGAAGAATTTCATCTGTTCAGATTCCCTAGCTGAAGTTTTAATTGCGCGAAAATGTTAGGGAACAAAATCTTCCTTTGAGAAAATGCAAGCCGCGGCCGAAATGAACTTTCCACGAACTTTCTAGGGAGCAATTTTCTTTCTGAAAATGCTAGCTGATGTTTTTGACTGCCATAAACAGCAATTGTAACGACCTTTCCGAAAACCTCAGGGGCTATGATTCCCCCCATGCGAATCTTTTAGGCCACGTTTCAGTTACGAAAGCCAGTACTCTTTAATCGACGCCGAAAGGCTAAGGCGAACTACCCTCCACCGAACAGATATCTAACTTGTCGTTAGGTGCCCCTGAAATACCACTTTTGCGTTGTCATAAGATCTGATCAAACACTTGAACTACGACTTTGCTTTCTAGTGTCTTTCTCAGTCTTGCTCGTGTGAACGTGCAACATTACTGCTGCATTTCCGTCAAAGAGTTACAGTGGTCTTGTGTGGAGAACATACTGTATTCATTTTAGATTCTTGAGCGAAGAACTGGCGTTGAAGCACAGCGTAAGGAAAAGAACTGCCTCATCTCCCAAATGATTAACTTTCCTACCTAAGAAGGGACCATAGTTAATCTTCTGACCACAAGGAGAGCTTTTATTCCAAGTTTGCACTTGAACCAGGTCAAAGAGCCGATTTTTTTTTTCCGGACTGGCATCCGCTTGAAACGACGCAACTCAGTCGATATACAATTCAGTGACCTCAGCGCTCCTGCTTGCTTTCAGTGATTAGCCCATACGATACCAACAGTTCAGTTTCAGGTTGATTTTCGCGTATAATAGAGAGAAGGAAAACAGAGGAACAAAAAGGACGTTATGTTATTTTTTTTCAATGCGTTCAACATATAAATATATTTTTAAACTGAGTTTTATTAATGACCACAGATCATGGCCCAAACTTTAAGTTTTAGATATTGATTAAGTCTTTTTCTTATACACTTTTCACATCAGTGGGAAGTAATTTATAGTCGATCAATTCTTAATTCTCATTAAATGCCAAGATTCCCACGGACCTCTCTTCACTGCTATATAAATGACTACACGGTTTTGTTATTTTCGTAAGATGTGTCGGTCACCAGGTCATTATTGTAAAGGTGCTCAAGAGTGCGACGGTCACGCCTCATTTCATCAACTTATATTCCTCCAATCTGAAAGAGCAATACGCTTAAATAGTTTTAGTAACTTAGTGAACCAAAACTTTCTGAAAATTCAGTTCCAGTTTACTGTAGAATTGTCTCTATAATTCAATCCTACTATTGAATGGAATTTAAATTATCCTAACTGCGGAAACAAAGAGGATTTGAAAGTGAGTTGACCCGGTTCTATGCGTGAATGATCGCTGGACAGGAAGACATTTCTTCTCAGGTCTGCAGCCTGCGAACAGCTGTTACTATCTAGTTGTTATTTTGTTACACGGTGCAGAGTTCAGTCGCATCTGTTACGCTTATTCATCAACACAAAAAATGAAGGATCACTCCCATAACGAAGGTAACCAGGGATAATTTACTTGCTCGACTGTTGTTAATTTATATCAACCTTTTATGTATCATGAAGATTTAGCTCATAGGTCCGAAGAAAACAATTTTTACTCATCTTATACCTCGATATTTGGCTTCTTTGATAAGGTTTCTAGGCTGTAAAATTTACCTTTATTTGTTATCTCTTTTGAAGCGTTTTTCCTTGTTCTGGGTGTTTGCAATTAATTGTAGCTCAACTCAGAAATGTTTTCGTGGAAAAACGGAAAGCTGCGTTTGACAGTTGCGGTAGTTCCGGTACGGCTACGTGATGTTGTGATGGATTTGAAGTTACGTTTGCCGTGCGTTTATTAACAGTAGCCTCATGCAGTTAGCAAATGTTTGGCAAAGGATCGATTCACAGCGGTTTGAGCACTAAAATAGTTTTGATGGGATTTTTTCTGGCCTGATACAAGGTATGGGTTATCCGTTAAAAAAGAAAATTCAGTAGAACTACGTTCATTGCATTGAAGCAAGGCTACCTCATGACTTGCTGCGTGTCTGTGACTCATTCAGTGTCATTCTGAAACATTTTCAGAGTCCCTACTGGCCAGTTTGATTATTTATACACTGTTTCAGTTATTTTTAAAGAAATTAGAAGCTCTTCAGTGCGGCGCTTTTAAACCTTGTTCCTCTCTGCGCTAACCTACAGCGTCCTAAATGATGCATGGAAATCTCCCATTCAGCCAGAAAGATATTTTTATTTTGTATTTCTTTATCTCTAATAGTTTATCCTGGTACCTATAACTGTAAAATATCTTGAAAACTTTCGGAACGTGTTCATCGTAGATCATCACAAGCCGCTGTGTTTCTTCGCTTTATGTCATTTAACAACAATACTAAATATTTCCGGTCTTGACGTAACGGAAGTCGTTGTTTGCACTTTGGTCGTTTCCAATGATTAGTCGTCCAGTTAAATGCAATTTTTTAGATCTGTATTTGCGCCATCACGGCAGTTTGTGTTTAGGCATCTCTTGATAAATATTTATAAATGTTTCCTTGCGTTATATTTTGATTAACTCACTTTTACTTGTTCCGGTGTTCATAAATTGGAGGGTCCTTGTTCACAGGAACACGAACGATTTCCGGTCAAATTGACTTCCTGTGCTTTTCTGCTGAGGCAAATCAGGCGATACTACACTGGCGGGGTAGAAAAGCATGGCCATTGACACTTTTGTCTATTGTATCTAGAGATTAAGCGTCTCGTTTGAGCAATGAATTTCCTTTCGTTTGTGGTACAAAACAACTGCAAGTCCAGTAACCTTTTTTACAAATTTAGCTAATTGTCGGGGAGAGGTTTCCGGTAACCCAAGCAATAATAAAATAAACAAGCTAAATATTTCTCGCTTGACTTCCTGTATGCTGAAAAGGTTGCAGTAGGCAGAAAGGTGTTTGTTAACCACCGAATTTGATCTTTCTATTTTCCATTTTGTCTGTGCTGAAGGTATGTTGCTGTTCAGAAAAGGTGATGTTTGGTTTACGTCTACGAAAGCAATTATCTACTTAGATTAGACACATTTTGTTTAATGTAGTGACCCTAAGTCCCTCTTTTTGTGATATAAGCAAAAATCGAAAAACACGTGGTTGGATTTCCTCTTTAATTTGGTTCTCCATATTCGCCACTTGCACGTATTTTACTCGGTCAGTCCAAGAGAGTGAGTCGAGGACTGTATGCAGTTGGTTAAGTTATTGGATAAATTGGGTGCTAACAATAACACGAAGGTAGCGCTTTTTATTTATTTATTTATTTTTATTTTTTTTTACTTGCAACTACAACACCAGGACCGATTTTAAATGCTTAGTCTGTGTATAGTTTTCAGTATCTCATCAGTGTTCAAAATCTGAGCAATCTTCCCAAAAAACTTTTGAAGGGAATCGTGCTGGCGTGGTTTAGCTCACTTACCCGGTTACCCCGCCTGCTTTCAGAGACTTGTGGGATAGTAAATGATGACTTGTACCCGTCGCAGATGGCTGTGATTGATAACTCCTTTGACTCTCCGTTTGATATTTTTACTGAAGACACTTGCTTGGCTTGACGGTAAATACGCCCGCTTTCGATTAGTAAAAGATCTTGTTTGCCGTCTAGGCGTTCAAGGTCGGCATCTGTTTACTAACTCAGCCAATGCGTTTGTTCAGTTCGCTCTCGCGATCAAAGGTTAGTTGAAACCGAAAGTGGCGCCGGTACAGGTAGAATCCACATAACTGAGTTCATTTATAACTTGTAATAACGGAAATGTGTGTTTTATGCACAGATTGCGACCTGGACGCGTTCAGAGACATCAAGCCGTTCCAACCTCTACCCAAATCTAAGGCGGACTGTGACAGATACAGCGAGTTACCCACAAACAGCTTCTTAAACTGGTCAACATGTCCTCAGTCTCTTCGTTACTCGGATATGCCTCCCCTCCAACGCGTACAGCCAGGCCCCAGGGAGGAAATAGTGTTTTTTAACGTTCAGAAATGCTACGAAAAAGTTCAGTGCCGAAAGAACAAGAAATCGAAGCAGCGTGTACAAGGGGCTACCATTAACTTGAGAGTGACTACTGATGCTCCCATAGCTAAAGTAGAAGTGTACGTGGAGAGGCTGCCTAAGGCCGCGGTGCTTTGTGGGGACAGTAATGGAAGAGTACCGCTCAAACTCAAGATGGAGAACCTCATGTACTCTGATGTAAGTATTTCTTATGTGTTTTGAGATAACCCCCTACATCCTTTGTGTGGCTTTATGTGCCAATTTGTCAAATTCTTTGCACACTTTATGTTTAACTGTACGGATCAAGGGAAGTGAAACTGTTAAATGTCTCGCTTTTAAGACGCGGGGTATGATCTGGCAACTCAGTCAAAAACCGAGATAAACCCACCTTAAAACTCGAAGGAGGAAAATATCGGAAAGAGTGTATACAACTCGAGAGTGTTCGACCCTAAACGTTCACACTACACGATTAATTTCGCAGCTCCAAATGCTTTCGCAACGTACAACCTAACAAAAGTTGTTCCAGGAGCAGTTAATGCTCTGTACCTTTCATTTGAAGGGTTAGACTTGACGAATCATTTCATAGCGTCAAGAGCAAGGACCAATTGTTTAGAATTCCATCATTTACACGGTCAACCGAACCCTACATAGGTTCAGTTCACGCCTTAAATTTGCGCGGAGGGTCAAAATTTTCATTGCAAGGAATGTTAAAGTGATTTATCTCGGTATTATGTTTAACCCTGTAATTCCGCCCATTGGGGCGCTTCAAATGGTGTTGTTCGGAGAAGCGCTTGAAGACAGGGGTCCGCACAAGGAAGAAATAGACAGTGCTGGTGACTTTAATTTCCTGCCAGATCTCAGTGTTGTTGTACAGACTAGTGAACATGCCAAACGTCACTTTAAGTGTAAATAAACAGCAATAGTTGTACGACTGGTATTAACTACTGCAAACAGTCAGGGCTGTAAATCAGTTTGCAATTCTCTAGTGGGTCCATATTGCCAGCTAGCAGCTTTGCATTTAGTTTGGTTGTCTTATTCGAAAGTTTACGTTTTACCAAAATACATGATAAGCAATTTTTCCCACCTCATTATTCTTATTTTTTTTTCTTTCTTTTCTCTACAGAATTATCAAAGACAAGACCAATACTTCTCTGTCGATCTGGACTCCGTGTACCATAACCCCATGACTGGTACCCCTGTGTACAAGCTGTCTACTGTGGACTCAGAGCGGAGGAACCGGTTCTGGCTTGTGGCGTACGTTGTCTATGCAGGCAGTCGCAGAAGTCAACCTTTTTACAGTGAACCTTTTTTACTTAAGAGCAAGAGAAATTCTAAGGCTTCTCCTTATTAGGGAATACTGATTCTCAAAAAAAAAAAAACAATTTCTGTCACGTGAGTAATGTAAATATATTCAGTATATGGATCCCAATTATTTTTCACTTATAAGCCAACTGGTAAAGTCGGCCAGCTATGCACCTTTCTGAAAAACGAAAACAAAAACGAAACCTTCCAGAGATTTTCCTTTTTTTTTCAGTAACTCTTAAGTCAATGTTTTAAAAAAGAGAGACTTTGATGCTAGTCCAAACAGAAATTCTTCTGGTTCCTCAGCAGAACCACCATGATACATTCGGTTTGGCTTCTCATCTATTGTGTGATTTTTTTAACTAAATTAATTAACTAATTAATTAATGATAATCTTTTATTAGGAGGCTTCCATCACATAACGTGGTTTTCAGGAAGGTCCTACAAAGATTAAATATATAAAAGGTTAAAAAGTACTCATGATATATAAGACAAACTTACAAATTGATAAAAACTGCAATTAAAACTAGAAGCTAAAACTACAAAGATATTATCGATGGGGTTAAAATGTTGAACTGTTAAATAACTTGCCGTCGACCTCAGTAGCTGAATACTAGTAAAGCGAAATCCAACGTAGCAACCTCTCCCCTGTTCGCTGTTTTGGCTGTACGTTGTGTCTACAGCAGTGTGGTGATAGCGAGTCAGGTTTGTCCTGCTAGTATTTAGAGCCAAAAACGTCGAACCACTTGTTTTTCATAAGCTTGTCCTATAAGCTATCTAAGCACAGGTCCAGAGTTACACATATTTAGATCTCACTTCTACGAAGTGCTTTGAACCGAGGGAAGTTGATCCAGCATTTAGCTTTAGGTGAGAACTACTCCCTTGGATTGTAGCCCGTCAGGGTCTTGTATATTTAATGAAACTGATACTTCATACGTAATTGAAATAGGTAACTTTATTTAATGTCATTAGTCCAAAACCAAAGCATGACGTTTTTCTTCTTAACCCCAGTACCAGGTGCCCTATCAAACTGTTTCTTGTTGTTGTTGTTTTGTTGTGCATGGAGTGGAGCGGGGCGGAAGGAGAAGAGCGGTTGGAAAGGGGATTGCGGGGATCTCATGGCGGAGTAAAATAGAACCGTACACTGAGAGAGATGTAAATAATAACTTTTCAGTATAATTGGCGTTGATATTGTTGTCCGTGTGTAAGGGGGCTTAACGTTCGTCTTAAGACCGTAAAAAATTATTGCTTTTGTTTTAATTAGTTCTGAACGCTTGTAATATGCTGGTGTTGGTGAATTTTTTATTCATTCATCCACGAAGATACGAAAACATTTCATGCTCAACCGTTTAAATTAAGGTCAACTTTTTAGTTTTGTATTTTACAGCATTTTAATCAAGGTAACTGACAACATAGTGTCCTCGTAAACAGCATAAGTCAAGTAGCCTCAAACGCGGGTATTCTCAATTTGCATGCATTACCTATTCCATCCATCCTTCAGCCGTGAACCGGAAAACAAAATTTAAATTGTAAAAATACTTTTCTTTAATATTTTTTAAATCGAACAGTAAATAGTTATATAAAATGTTTGAAATGTCATGTGTCTGAGTACGTTTGTGTGATATAGTCTCTCCGCTTTGAACATTAGTTAATATTAAAAGCAACATCCCTGGCTTGGATGAAGAATTTTGCGACCCAAGCTCCGAAATTAGACAACAGAGCAATGCACTATAATTTTCAGTCCATTTCAGTATCACAGAAGTCCAAAATCCATCTGGTCTTACTTTTCGCTAACTCTTGCGTTTTCTCGACTTTTGAAATTTTTCTGAAAGTTGTCAAACAATACACTTTCACCGAACATCAATGATCTTTCAACTGTTTTGAATTTATGTCTGAGCTGAGTTGCTCGAAGCATGGTTAGCGCTAACCATTGGTTAAGATCTATTAAAACCTCTAGGTTATCGTGGTATTTAACCCCGGTTAGCGCTAACCATGCTTCGAGCAACTGGGCCCTGGTCTCAAACCCCTTTTCAGCCCTATCAGCCCTCTTGAGTCCACCCCTGCAGAACAATTATGTCTTGGTATCACATGCGTCATAACTTGAGAAAAGTATTGCAAGCTGAAAAGTCTCCTTTTTTATTTCAGTCATGTGACACAGAATATCACATAATATAATATAATATTAACACGCTAAGAAACATAGACAACAGTTGGATGGACGAGATCACAACTGATCTCGACTGTTACCCAACTACCAAGGCCAAGAGCGCAACCTCAAGCTCTCATGACCCGACTAAAGGGAACATTTCGCTTGAATTCTTCTTACGTGTTTTCAATTATTACTCGGAAACTAATGCACTTCTTTTAATAATTCGAAAGTAAAAGATTCATAAACTTACTTCCCCACTCCACACGATGTTTTGCATTGTCCGATCAAGATTTTAAGCATCCCACAACTGAAGGCTTAGTGGATATCGAATCTAGCCAATCAAAAGGTCTTTAAATGAAGAATGATCCTCGCAGTTGTGAACTCAATTTATGCAACTGCGAAAAGAAGCATTACATAAATTGCATTCACAACTGCGAGGATCATTCTTCATTTGATTTCATTTCCGCAGTTCATGTATGATTTATTTCATGCATCAATCACACTAAAAGTTCCTTATTTACTACAAATCGGAAACTCAGTCCGGCAGCTCACTTTTAAAAACTTCAACTTTTCTGGGCAGGTGGCCTGATATCGGTAACAATTTTTGATATAATCGATAATCTTCTGATATTGGATTTTCCTGAAAAGTATCGATACTCGCAAGGAATCACGTGACAACTCGAAACAATTTTTACCAGCCGATGTTTGGGGAAATGAGCCAGTGCTCACTCCCCGAAAAAGATACTCCGGGCTCGAGTGAGCGGTGGAAATCGAGCCTATTCTTGCCTTGCACTCACGTGACTTCCGGTACAACTTGCCATTTCCGTCCGCCATGTTGGGGAACCAAAGGCCAAATATGGCGGACGGGATGTAGTCACCAACACATGAAGTTTAACGTGTTTTTTTCTAATTTCGCCGCCTCAAAATGTCCATGTACCTGATTGTGGGCTGTTCCAGAAAGAGTGGTCGTGATAAGGGAATCCGATTGTATCGAGTTCCAGCAGTTGTAACGAATCAAGGCCCAGAAGTTGAAGAATGAAGCTTTGAGCGACAACGATTGTGGATCTCTGCAGTATAAGAGAAATTTGATGTCGGTCACATAATTCAGAAGCTCTTTTAAACTTGTTGCATACATTTAAACATAAACATGAACAAGATTATGAACAAGGACAAGATTTTGAACTACATGTCAGTGTCATTTCATCTTCCATCTGAAGTATCCGGACAGTTAATGATTGTCATAACAGTAACACAACATTAATTCATAAAACAGTTCAAGTAAACAACAGGAAATTAAAATTCCAGCATTACTAATTAAATTATCTCTTTTCAGATAGCCACCCTGTTCTATTATGTAACTTAATTCTGTTCAGTTGGTTTCAAAAGCACAACTGTTCATTCCAGTTACATACACTCGGAAAACAGAAATATGAAAAATGTAAATATGAACAAGATCATATTAAATTACATCCCATTTCAATGTCAGTGTCATTTCAACTTCCAGCAGAATGAAAAGTCTGCAGACAGCTGATAATATAAATAACAATAATAAAGCAAATAAAGGACGAAACATGAGCAATTTTTGGTAACAGCTCCATCTCTGACAGGGCTGCTGTTGAACATTATCTTGGAATAATTATTGTTTTTTCTAGAAAATGTCAACCAAAATGGGTTCCAAATCTAAGTTTACCAGTCAAAAATTGGCTATGTACATACAGTGAATTTCAGGTCTGCACTTAAATGAGATTATATGAAAATCGCTTCTCTATTATTGTGTGTAGGTGGTGGCTGACTTGCACATTTCCAGCACTGATTTGGAATGGACCTTCGGACAAATTGGGTTTAGGTGGTTAAATGCCGTGTGGAAGTTGTTGCCTGGTACCTTTGGGTGGTCTTGTTCCAGAAGCTGTACGCTTCAAAACGGCCAAAGCAATACTTCTTGTCATCCTCCTCATTGTAGCTCTCAATAGGTGTGGACAGTGGCTTTTTGCATCCAGCACATTTTCTAATACCTCCGCTAATACTTTTCAGGTCAAGAGGTGCATTTGGTGGAGGGTCACTGGGTTTGGCACTCTTCCTTATGACCACAGTTGTTTCACCAATTGCTTCGGATGTAATTGGTGGTCGTCCAAGACAATCTGGGGTGGTACCGTTGCCTCTTCTTGTGGATGCTTGCGAGGTGGCACTTTGGCTCCAACTGATTTGGGTGCAGATGATGTGCTAACCCGAGTTAAACTCCTTCCTGGGAAACTTGCAACTATCTGCTTTACCCTTCCTGTGTGGATGGCAACTGCGACACAATAATGACAGATACTGTTACAACTGAAAAAACTGCAAGAACAGGAACACTTGCCACTCTTCAAAAACTGTACTTTGCAAGGAAGTGAGGCACCACTGTCAACTAAAAATGAGCCAGTTTGAAAGCCTTCACGCAAGCCCTTGTTTTGGATAAGGGCTTTAGCCTTTTCTGAAAGGCTGGATACTTCTTCTCTGGAAAACTGACCCTCCAGTTGCGCAAGATTGCTGATGCTGCTTGAACATGCAACCGGCACAACAGTGGATGGTGTGTGGGAGGAAGAAGTTGATGAGGGTCGTTTAAACTTGAAGCTTCTGCACTTCTTGTAGGCATTTGGGTCTGGGCAAAGCTTTGACATCTGCTTCATTGCATTTTGCCTCTCCTCCCTTGTCATCTCACCATATTGTTGACGTGGAATGTACTCATCAGAAACTTCCCACTTGTCTGACAGTCCAAACCAAGCTAACTCTGTTCCCATTGTATTCGATTCAACAAACTCGTACAGGGAAACAACAAAACGATCTAACTCCTGGGGGACAAAGTTATTCCACTCCTTTAACATGGCGTTTACAGCTTCTGGGATGTTCTGCAAGTAAGGCTCCTCCCCCAGCCCTAGCTCCTACACAACATACTTGGCCATTCTGTCTCTCATGTCCTCCAATTTAAACTTACGGAAGTACTCCACAAACGCTGGCTCTTTGCGCTCTGATGACTCCAACCTGTGCCAGTCTTCCATTAAAACTTGCACCCTCCTGTCGAATTCTTCCTTGGAATTGGACCTCAGAAGTCCAGTACCTTTGGCATAGATATCCTCAAGAATTCGTCCACTGAGGGCTTGTGACAGCCCCAAACGCCTTAACTTTTCTTTGAAATTTTTTTGCTGTGCAAGTAACAGAGCAGTGGGTGTGACTGAGGGAAACCAGCAGAGATGGCGTTACGCAGGGCAGACTCATTATCTGTTCCAGTTGCATGAAGAGAGTTTCCCAGCCCAGGTACAGCTCTTAATAAACAGTGGAGGAATGACAAGTATGTAGACTCCTCTTTGGTCATGCATACCATAACTGGCCCAAGAAGAGAAGGAGGATGGCTGGTACCTTCACAGTAAGCAAGAGGTTTTTGTAAGTGGTTACAAGCAGATAAAATGGCCCTAATTGGAATGTTACATCCAAGCCAAGTTCGGAAACAAAGTTCCGTTTCTTATGGCAGCAGAAGCAAATGATGTCATCTATTTGTTGGTCGGTGAGGAGCATCACTGTTGGCAGATCATTACAAGTGACTTCACGAACAAATCCTGAATACGAGCCCTTCTGGAGGTCAAGCACTGCCATCAGTGGGTCACTGCTGCCTTTTGATGCTGCAGAGGATGTAAGTCCCAGCTGATATTTTATGTTTTTGACCTGTCGTACATTTCTTGGCAAAGAACTCGCACTCTCTGCACCACAAACCCCACCACTATCCTTAATTGCCTTGAAAAGTGCACGTTTTGGATTGGTCTTATTCTCTGAGAGGTTTCGTACCAGACTCTGCTTTGTACTTTCTTTTGTCTTCACATATGGTGGCACCAAGGCTCCAAGCTTGCGATTATCATGTGAAGCAAATTTAAATTTCTTGGCTTCCCTTCCCAGTAACAATGAACAAGCACTAAAGGAAAACCATTTCTCAATCGACCTTCCGTATTCAATTGTCACAATATTGTCTTGTGAAATTGAGGATACGACTTGCAAGTGTATGGGCGCCTTCTCACTGATATGTCCGCTTCTGATGAAACCTTGCACAATGAAGAAACTTGACCATCTAAGTTCTTTGTAACAGAGTACAACTTCTCTCTATTTCCTGTCATCTCCCATACTCCATTGTCATCACAAGAAATCTTTCCTATGGTCCAAGGAATTAAGGTCAATGATAAAATGTTCCATTCTCTTGAATGGAGTAAGGCATTCGTGATGAAATCAACTCGGGGTTACCCATCTTACAGTTCATCAGCAGTGGTATGATAAATGGATTTTCAAGGTTTTCTAGTGTTACCATCCTGCACCCTTGATGACCTTCAAATAGCTTCACATTTTCCCCTCCATACTTTCGTGGTGAGGCTGAATCACTTGGCTATAGGTATGAATGGAAAATACACTCAATATGGCACAAGAGCATAACAATAGTGCTTGGATATCAACTGAATAACAAACTAACTACTATTATCATATCAGTGCCTTTCACAATTGTACCATATCTTTTCACAGAAAAATAAGATACAATGGACTATTCAGTCTTACAATATTCAAGGCTTAAATTCGACATACAAATTTAGGCCCTTGAATTATGAAATGAACTTAAATTCAACAGTTTTTAAGTTAACCTCAAATGGTCCAAAATAGGGTATTTTGACCACATCTTTGGGTTGCCATGACAAAAGATTTGAACTTCATTTGGCCACAATATTGGGGTGTGATGGAATTATGCAAAAGAAAAAGGAAAAAAAATTGGGGGGCTCTAAACTACTGGAACCCACCATAAGGTTTTCCTGAACCCTGAAATAGTGACCTACAAAAAAAATAGGGGGTGGGGAAAAGTATTCATGGCTGTATGAGCAACACATTTTCTGAAAGACTGGGACCCAGCTGACGTTTCAAACTCTTACAACTCCCCCTATAAGGTGTACTAAATTAATGTACCTCGATGCTCTGAGGGGAGCTGCTACTCCCAGCACAAGTGTCATCATCATCACTTAATACTATTACAGTAGTGGCTCTATAGATTAAAAATAAAATCTCCATGAGAACTTGTATCAGAGCTTCACTAAAGTGTCATCGTCATCACTTAATACTATTACAGTAGTGGCTCTATAGATTAAAAATAAAATCTCCATGAGAACTTGTATCAGAGCTTCACTAAAATTACACGTAAATTTAGGAGAAAGAGTTGCTTCACAGCATGAAAAGGCGAATTTAAGTTGGAGCAATGTTAGCATAAATCCGCCGTAAAGTTCGGATTTAAGAAGCTTTACACTACATTTACATTATGTAAATGCCAGCTTTACACTACCTTTACGCGTAAACGTAAAGCTTGTGTAATGAGACTTCTTTAAGAGCCCTTTAAGCACTGTGTAAAGCTGGCGTAAAGCTTGGATTTACGAAGCTTTACGCAACATTTACATTCTGTAATTGCAACCTTTACGCTACCTTTACGCTTAAATGTAAAGCTAGTGTAATGAGACTCCAAGAGGCCTTTAAGCACTGTGTAAAGCTGGTGTAAAGTAGAGATTTAGGCCAGTTTGGTGGCCTTTGCTACACTTTAAAAGTTGTTGTGATCCTTTGCAATTGTAATTTAGGTTACAGTACCTTAATATTGGTTCTAATAACTATATTGTTTATGTTTGTTTTAACTCCATTTTTTTGGTTTGGGTGGTGAATCTGTGGTAACCAATTAGTTAATGGGCAGTACATGTAGATATAACTATTCCCTATGGGTTGGAAAAGAAATAGGCTATGAAACTAATAATAAAAGATTAAATTAACTATACAATGACAGTACCAGTGAACGCTTTTAATGGTTATTCTAACAACTTTCTTCATTGCTACAAACTGATGACAATAATCACGCAATAAAAGTTAATTTTAACATACAGCTATTTCCCTTCTACTGTAAGTTTCTAAATCCAGCTACATGTAGCTTTATACAAACACTGATTTGCTGCATCAGTTAAAAGGAAACCTATGAAATTAACTATTAACATTAATTTTACAAAGTACACAGGATAATTTGGAAAGTGGAGAGCATATTGTTCATGGATTTACGAATATTAAAACCTGAACAAATAAAAGTACAGCCTGAAAAGCAAGGTTGTTTTCATAAACCACATAAAATAGAGCAGAACTATAGAGCATTCTGGCTAAACTGTGTCAAAGAGGAACTCAAGTCTTAGCTTTCAACAAATCAGACAAAGTGTTTTCACACAAAAGTGGAAGTGTGGCACTACACTGGCCCAGCAGTGCTCTAAAATAAATAGCAGGCAAGGGTTTCTAAGTGTAGCAGTTGCTACCAACTACTCCAGTTATATGCTGGCCATTACTACAAAATATTTTGACAGGGTTGCCATTACCCTTTTGGATACTACATATTGAAACTACCCACAAGGGAGCTATTGTATTTATAATGATTTGTGGTTGGAACTGGAGTCCACCAGTACTCATCAGCCTAATAGACTGGGAGCAGTTCCTCTTTCTTTCCTTCGTCAATCTTGTGAGTGAGTGCGAAGCACAAGATGTGAAGGAAAGAAATCTTGAGGGACTGCTCGAAGTCTACATCAGCCTTACTGAAGTTGTTGTTCCCACAAGGTCATGAGACTCCTCGTCATCATCTTCGCTCTAAAAACTGCAAAAAAAAAATTGGTTTAGAATGCTATAAGGAAAATTACAGTATGAAAGGATTCAGAAGTGTATAGTTTGCAGATACAGTGTACATGTATAACATGCGGTCTACAGTCTCTAAATTTGTGATTAAGTTCAACTTTTCAAACCAGTTACATTTTGCATGGTCATCAATTACATTTGTCTCAGATTTATTGTATGTAAGGATAACATAGCTTGGAAAAGTAGAAAAGAATAATTGCAGACTGGTTCCCAAAGTTTTTTTCATTTAAACATATTTGCTAGCAAAGTTGGCCCTGATAGTTACAGTGCTCATCGAGAGGGTTCACTTCAAAAATGAAAATTATTTACAAATGACATTAAATTACATGTAGGTTGGGTCAGAATAAAAAAGAAAAAAAAAACAAAAACAAAAAGCACCTACACACACTAAAGGGGAAAAGATGAAAAGAGGAGCTGACAGGTGGAACACACACTATTGAACATTTCTATGAAATCTCATAGATTCACTTATAAAGGACTGGCAATGAAAAAACAAGTCACTAAATGTATTTTGTTCTAACGACAAAAAGGGTGCACCAAACTGAAAACTGATTGTCCAACTGTCAGCAAGTACATGTATGCAAGCAGCAGAGGAAGGCAGAATAAAGAGGATTGTCAAGCTAATGCTTGATGGTCTCTGTGTGAAAACCACATAAACACACAAGAGATTCTCTACACCCTATTTTAAAAGAGATAATTACAGTAGTTTTAAAAGGGGACATGCATCTAAACACAGCCAAGTGTGAATAATTGCATTTCTTCTATCAATAACAGTTACTGTATAAAGACTACTAAGACAAGGTACATTAGAAAGAAAAAGTAAAGCTCATTTGAAAGAACCAATAGCAAACCAAAGTTTTAAACCAAAAGAAATTTAACCACAGCATTCTTACATGAAAATTGGGTTTCATAACTTCATGCACTGTACCTTTGCTCTCATCCAAAATTACTCAGCAGACAGCTGTGCCCCAAATATATGCATCACTCTTGAGCTTCTATAATGGAAGAAATGTAAATACAATCATGTGAAAAAGCAACAGAAAACAAACCACTCTGTATACTGTGCAATAATAATGCCATACAGACTTGAATTGACACAATATTTGCACACAGATACATAGGCTCGATTTCCGCCGCTCACTTGGGTCCGGGCTTTCCTCCCCAATAGAGCTCTCTCTCAGAGAGGAAAGCCTGGACCCGAGTGAGCGGCGGAAATGGAGCCTAACAGATACACAGACTTACACTACACCGTACAGTTGTACATGTACCGGTATTACTTTGCTTGAAGTGTATTTCTGCACTTATTTTGTGATTTAAAACATAAAACTGTAAAAACAAATGATAAAATCCGACGTTTCGGAGTAGTCATGACTCCATTATCAACGAAAATATAAACGAGATCATGCAAATTACAGCACTTAAAGCGATTTTTGGCGCACTAATTCAGGTCTACTCTTGCACTATCAGAGTCATGTTGACAATCGGTATAAAAAGGGTCTACTGAGAACTATGCTTGATCGAGCACATCGTTTGTCTTCATCTTGGACACATTTTTCCGATGCATGTGACCGTCTGAAAACAGTATTCTCAAGGCTGAAGTATCCTAAACATCTTGTTAATTCTACCATCAAAAGTTTCGTTGACTCGAAGGTTTGCGATCAGCAGCAACCTTTATCACCATCTCAAGAGACAGATGACACGATTCGAGTGGTTTTACCATTCAAAGACCAAATCTCAGCGGATAGTGTGAGGAAACAACTTAATGATTTGAGCCTAAAAATACATACCACCATCCAGCCCGTGTTTGTGAGCCGGAAAATTGAACAAGAACTTAATGTCAAAGAAACAAAACCACCAATTGTAAATCAGCAGTGTGTTGTTTATGGTTTTCAATGTGACCTGTGCGATGTGGGTTATGTAGGCTACACACGCGGACATTTACATAATCGTGTGAAAGGACACAAACAACAATCCTCCGCCATTGCCAAACACTACAAGAACATACACGGAACAATGCCTCAGGACCTGCTAAAGCGTTTCCAAGTGCTTAAGAAATGCAAAACTAAATTTGACTGCTTAGTGTACGAAAAGCTTTTTATAAGAGCTTTAAAGCCAAATCTCAACGTGCAATCAGACTCCATTCGTGCGAAAGTATTTTTATAATCTTCGCACCCTCTTATGTTAATTTTTTCGCGCCAAAATCGCTTTAAGTGCTGTAATTTGCATGATCTCGTTTATATTTTCCTTGATAATGGGGTCATGACTACTCCGAAACGTCGGATTTTATCGTTCGTTTTTACAGTTTTATATTTTGTGATTTGAAGGCGTAAATTCAGCAAATTTACTTACAACTTAAGCCAAAACACTGGACCAACTGGAGTAACACTTTCTTATTGAAGCCTGAACTGAAAAAGAGCAAAATAATTAATGTGCATCAAACCCTTTTTTTTCTGTTTCTTCAGTTATTGGCAAAATAATTACCAGTAATTCAATGAACTCAGGCATCTAGGCCAGTCATACACAGACTTATGTTCCTGAGACAATAAATTATTATACATATTCAGTAGCGTACAGTATGTATGTCAGAGCACAGCATTTAGAAACTTCAGATTTGGATTCAAAGGTGAAATGTGCTGAAACAGTAAACTCTTCAATTATACTGATCAGGCAGCTATAAATTTTTACACTCTAAATGTTTTGCATTTAAGCAAGACTTATTTTTCCACAAATTCCAATGCATTATGTTGACTTTTGATATTCATTCATTCAATTTAAACTAAGCCAGACATTCCATTCCCATTGTGTCTGAGTATCCAATCAGGAGAGAGAATAGAACCAGCACAATGAAGGGCTGCAAAGGAGGCAGCAGAAACTTAGCCACTGAAATTTAAAAGCCACGGTGTGATTGGTCAGTTCCAGGGAATGGAATGTCCAGCTTGGTTCAGCAGAGGTTGGTGGGGAGGGAGAATAAGACCACCACAAACAATGGGTGTGAAGGAGGCTACGTGTACAGTATGTACATGTACATGTATTTCTCTGATAGTTTTTGTCTTAAAAACAAGCCCTAGAGGGTTTTTTCTTAACACAACAAAAACTGTCACTTGAGATATTTTATTGATTAAACTACTACAGTAAATCTAGAACAGAAGCAGATTTTAACTGTAATAATATGCATCATACAAGAAAGTTTCTGTCCACTTCTTAACCTAGACTTTTGCTAGTAATGCACAATGTCATCAGCTTCCCCATAGGGTCAACTCTCAGGTTAACCAGGGGGATTGCAAATCAGTCAAGCAAACTCGAGGAATTTCCCTGGTAGGTTGTGGTACACTGTATCTTGCAAGACAAAGTCCAATGGGTGAGGTGTCTCTCAGCAGAAAATTCCCTTGACATCCTTTACAAACTCATGAATTGACCCCTACCCCTTAATCTTTGATCTTAAAACAATGTTGAGATTTTCCCCTACCCTCAGGCAAAGAAACCCCATCCATCTCTTTGTATTCCTCCACATACATGTACAGTGTATCTCCCTGGTTACACTGTATTCCAGGGATCAACCCCACAGGGAAGCCAACAGCATGTGCATAACTTCTGATTTAAATTGACCTAGTTTAGAATTCTTTATTCCAAAACAACTCTTAGGACTTAACAAATGATGGAATTCCAATTCAGTTTATACATGACAGTGTAAATTTAAAAAAAAATTCCAAATGCTTCAAGACAGATAAATTTCATTAGGTACAGTATTACATGTTTACACCCATATTTGATACTGGTTACTGTCAGTTGACAGTCATGACAAATTAAACAGTTAAAATATTATTTGACTCCCAAATTCCAGAGTGAATAGAGACTTACAGTGTAGTTCTGTGAGAATTAGTTGGTATTGACCTGATTCCTAATCCACCACAGTAGCTGAGTTGAACATCAAAACAAAACAGTGTGGTTAAAACCAGTCTTTAAGAGTGATCAATGTATTTAATTTCTCCTTACAGAACGGACGTCCTTACTCTATAAACTGATCCTCAAATTCACCCAAATCTAGATCATGATTGTTTAAAGCAAACAACCAAGAGATGCAGTGAATAAGTCACCATACATGACAACAGCTAGGCATTATTGTTAGAGCAGTCTCAGTACAACTTAAATCACCTGGCATTTCATTGCAAAATTGGGGATGATACCATGAAAAGGTTTGATTTGTTCACTTTAGGCGAATTGAGAAGAACAGTTTAAAGGCACATGGCCGAGAGCAGTGCAGTAAGTGCTAAATCAGAGAAGTATCCACCGATTCAGGGGTACGATTCTCCGAGTTAGCATTACAGTTTTTCCTATTGTAGGAGATTAAAGAACGAGGAATATTGATGCTGTCTACGATTCGTCGGATTCTAATCCTATGACTGTGCTATGCTGTTCTACGATTTAGCACGTTAATAGAATATCGCACTCTTTGATCTGATGGCCGATCAACAATAAACAATTTCGATTCTTCCTTCACAATTTACTTGATTTGATTTTAACGAAAGCTTACCTGTTCCACTAAAGCACACATCCGCCTTTTCTCGTACTGGTGAACCATCATTTTAAGTGGAATGGAACTAAAAATCCTGAAGAAATGTTCCCTTCGCACAACTGCACGCCGCCATGTGCCCGCCAGCCCTCGCCAGAAATAAAAAATAACGGCTTTCTGTGAGCCAGCATTTGTTGACCGAAGCGGCTTATTCATTCCCAGTCTCCTGACGCGAATCCTGAATTCCAACATGGCTGCTGGCTGCGTCGTGCTGTCGTACTCCTCTTTACTTACCCGTTTTAAGTACCTTTGTCGTACAACAAGTGGCCAGGAATCATTTGGTGGAGTCTATGATAACTCTGTCACAGAAGTTGAAGTGTATTGGTTTTGATCGTGAAACAACAACAAAAGCGCACAATGGGTGAACCTTTAACGAACACTCTGCAAGAGTTAAGTTTGATCGGAAAATATTGTTTGAATTATTGAGAATTGAAATATTTATAGAACAGTACTATTTTCTCGTTATTCTTTTAACGCTGGTTTTACTCATCCAGGCCCAGCCCAAATCTTATTGAAGAGATCATATAACACCATGTCATTTGCAATACCCTGCGAGCCGGAGTTCATTGGTGCTAGTATTCTGTAGTATTACGATGTTTTGCGAAAGGTGTGGTTTGAAACAACCATCACATAAAACGTAAACAGGCATAATCCGATTGGACACGTTTACACCAGCCTTACATTAACTTTACTTTCAGTCTAATAAAGTGCAACTTAACGCAAACTTTATATGGTGCGTAAAGGAAAGTAAATCTGGCTTATCAACTTTCAACAACCTTTACGCAAGCTTTACATCCGATAGGCGTAAATCTACCTTTACAAGGCTTTACGAAGTGGCGTAAACCTGCTTCCCCAACTTTACGCAAATTTACGGCAACTTTAATTTTCCGTAAATCTCTTTTTTCATGCTGTGAGCTTTCCCTGATGATGCCCTTCACAATAGTGCCTCAAACTTAAATTAATTTGCATTTTTTCCATGCAGAGGAAATAAAGCTACGCTTACATAACCCTTTCTGGGAATTCCTTAGTATTGCATCCTTAACACACAGAATATTATGTGTAATTAGCGCCATGTACATAAACAAAATGGCCACTTATTTTATTAGGTTTTGCATGCAAGAGCAACAAATAATCGTCTACGAGCACGGTGACCTATATACATATATTTTATTGCATATTTTTGTGTACAGATACTAAAATAGAAATGTATACGCTTTGGAAAGGAAATAAGACTTACCGAAAACCGGGCTCAAAACTGTTACTTGTGGAAGCAAATTATGACCTTGAAAATAATGACGCAAGGATCGTTTCAAGTTTTTTGACAAGTATTACGTGAATAAACTTTACTCAGCTACTGCACAGAAGCGATCAAATAACGCCCATGATTAGTACTATTACAAGCATACATGGAGCAAGATTGGCTTTTGAGACCACCCCAACCCACCTTGAAATTTCCAATGACCGTCCATGGGGAGGGTATGGATATTAAGTCTGCATCATTTCTGCTGACTTTTTGATATTAAATAAAGACCACACCCTTCTCAAGATCTCAATTCCTCTTTTAAAAGGTAACTAAATGAAGCAGCAACCACACCTTCTTTGATCTCTGTCTTCTAAGAACACATGCACTGAGCTGGTGAACAACATCATTATCTTCACTCCTGTCATCATCTATAAAAAATGTTACAACCACAATAAGAATAAATGTCTCATTTTTGTGTATCACAATACGTCACTTAGTAGCTTATAAAACAACGATTTTCTCGTGTGTTTTAGATGGTGCATAATAATAATTTGCAATATATAAGACCGACCCATTTCAACATAGTAAAGGCGCACACAAAAAAAGCCGCCACATTATTTTTTAAAGAAAAGAATCCTTTATGATATCGCATCCGATTCACCACAAATTCTTACGTTGTAAAACAGTTTAGGTAGGTAGGTTGCCTCGGAGGCTTTTGAAGAACGAAGCATATTTCAGTGGACGCCATTGTTATTTAATGGTATGGAAATTAAGTGAACAGGTATTCTGAAATCTAGCGAAATACAAGTATAGCTGAAAATTACAATTAAATGCAGTGTAAAAGCATATTAAAATGCTATCAGTGCGACTTGAAACAGATCAGCTGACATTCAAAAGCTTATACAAAATCTTCAAGTTCAAAACTAGCGGTCAAGGTTCCGAAGTTTTGAGCTATTTGGCAACATTATAATGACTTGTATCAACAAAATCAGTATATTTATTGCATTAGTTAAAAGTCTTAAAACGGTGTTCACTCAAGGCGAGATAAAATTCTTGATCCCTGGCAAATAATAGCAGAATTTTGACATTCATTTTTTAATTTCACAAAAAACTTTAAGCACTACTTACCATCTTCAGAGGCGTCTAGGAAGCCAGGCAAGGAATCGCCTACAAAATTAGCAAAGACAAGATATTTTTTTTTAATTTGCAAAACCTGGGAAGAGCTGAGAACAGAATGGAATCTTTCACTTACGGTTACCATCTGAAGCATCAAGAATGCCAGGCAAGGGATCGTCTACAAATAATAGTAAAGAGAGTATCAACGAAAGATTTGGTCTCCAACTTGCAAGTGCAAGGATTCAAAAACTTACTCATAAGACAGAGATGCAAACGATTATCGCTTCCAATTTTTACTCACCATCCAACGTAATTCAGCCATCAAGTGCGACTTCAACCTTTGTCAAAATTTTCCACCAAACGTCTTTTTTCCGGATTCCAAATTCCGGATTCCGCATTCCATATTTTAGGTAAACTCGTTTTCCACTGTGGTATCGATTTGCAATAATCTAATCGATAAGAAGTTTTATATATGCGTATACAAGTCCTATTTGTGTGAACCAAGTCAAATATTTGAAACAAGTTTTGTACGTGTGCCTCAAGTTGTATAAATATTCAAAGAAGTTTTATATATTTACAAGATGTTTTGTTTATTTGGAAACAAGTTGGATATTTCTACATCGAGTTTTATCTATATGAAACAAGTATTATATATTTGGGAGAAGTCTTATATATATCAAAGAAGTATTGTGTTTATTTGAAAACAAGTTGGATATTTCTACATCGAGTTTTAGCTATATGAAACAAGTATTACATATTTAGGAGAAGTCTTATATATATATATATCAAAGAAGTATTTTTGTCCGTTTTGGTGCGTCATAAATCACTGACTTTTTTCTTTAACAGGGTCAGTATTTGAGTGACCGGGCTGCACCTCCTTAGCCAAAGATATGCTGAGTGCCCACCTCCCCCCAACTCCCATACCACCTCTTACTCCCAACAGCATCCCTACACCTTTTAAGGCTATAATATTTTTGGGGTGGCTGTAGAAAGAATTTGTTTATGCTGGAGTAACAACATGAACACAATAGCCTTTTGTTGTACAGCCACTGTCGTTAATATAGGCTGATGGGCATCTTTCATAGATATAGATACAACATTTTCTGCTAAAAATTCTTAATTAAAATGAATAAAATTGTTTGCATCATGATCACATTATAGTGTTCATATGCACAAATACATTGCCTGAACAGTGCTTATATTGTTGCTTGTGATATGGTCATTTTTTGTAGTGCAACTATGGGTTGTCATAAAATCCAAAATGGCATTGTGGTGAGTGGGAAGTTTACAAGTGATGATAGGTGATAATCCTTTCCATTATTCAGAACACTGTAATGTTAGTGCCATGTTTCCCAAAGAAATTTGATTTTTGTCTGTATTATGCACATGTCATCGGTTTCCCCATGGGGTCGACCCCTGGGCTAACCAGGGGATTGTAAAATCAGTCAAGCAAACTTAAGGAATTTCCCCGGGTGGTTGGGGAGTCTCTCAAGACAAAGTCTCCTGGGTGAGGTGTCTCTCAGCTGAAATTCCCCGTGACATCCTTTTCAAACTTGTGAATTACCCCACCCCCTAATCTTTGATCATAAAACAATATCAAGATTTTCTCCTACCGGTACTTTATTTTATTTTGTTTTTTTTTTATTTTATTAGCTTCGCCAGTGACCTGGTAGGGACAATACAACAGCTTGTGCCAATTACTGTAGGCCCATAACTGCAAATCCCTCTCCGATAACCACATTCTAGAAGGGATAGACCAACACACCGAGGACTACGTCCCCTACTCTTTTCAAACAGTGAGTGGGTTCTTTAACGTCCCACAGAATCAATTATGAAGAGTTGTGAGACGGGGCCTACGGTTTTTCATCCTTATCCAAGAAGACTAGAAAGTCTAACCATTTGCAGATGTCATTACAAAGGCAGCACTTTCTCCTCAATTATTTAAAGACCCTGAGTGTTGGTCCGGCCGGGTTTTGAACCCGCAACCTCGCACATGGTAGTCCAGTGCTCTACCAACTGAGCTACCCTCGGGCAAAGAATCCCATCCATCTCCGTGTATTCCCCCACATATCTCCCTGGTTGGCCCGCGGGTTGACCCCACAGGGAAGCCGATGACATGTGCATTGTAACAATAAGGCATCAATTTGTTTTAGGAATGGAGGTTCCTCTTTATTAAGGTCCCTCCTGTCTTGTTACCAGTTCATTAATTTGAAAATACAACTTGTATAAACCAAAAATAGCCAGCTATAATTTACAGGCACAGGAGCATGCACATTTCAAAAAAGGGGCAAACAGACAAATGAGAGATTCTCCAGTATATTTATTGTTATTTGTAAAAACAATGTTGATATTATTAATGAGTGTACAAAAAGAAATGAAGTGAAATGGTTAGATTTACACTCCTCAATGGCTGCCATTAGCGATCAGCATCAATTTTCTCTTTGTAATGAGAATTGGGAAGCTGTTGATGAGGGTAATGCACATGTCATCGGTTTCCCCGTGGGGTCGACCCCCGGGCTAACCAGGGGGATTGTAAAATCAGTCAAGCAAACTGAGGAATTTCCCCGGGGGGTTGGGGAATCTCGCAAAACAAAGTCCCCTGGGTGAGGTGTCTCTCAGCTGAAAATCCCCATGACATCCTTTTCAAACTTGTGAATTCCCCCACCCCCTAATCTTTGATCGTAAAACAATGTCAAGATTTTCCCCTACCCTCAGGCAAAGAATCCCATCCATCTCCTTGTATTCCCCCACATATCTCCCTGGTAGGCCCGGGGATCGACCCCACGGGGAAGCCGATGACATGTGCATAATGCACGTGTCATCGGCTTCCCCGTGGGGTCGAACCCCGGGGTAACCAGGGGGATTGTAAAATCAGTCAAACAAACTTGAGGAATTTCCCTGGGGGTCGGGGAATCTCTCAAGACAAAGTCCCCTGGGTGAGGTGTCTCTCAGCAGAAAATCCTCTTGACATCCTTTTCAAACTTGTGAATTCCCCCACCCCCTAATCTTTGATCGTAAAACAATGTCAAGTTTTTCCCCAACCCTCGGGCAACAAATCCCATCCATCTCCTTGTATTCCCCCTCATATCTCCCTGGTAGGCCCGGGGGTCGACCCCACGGGGAAGCCGATGACATGTGCATAACAACCACGTGCATTTCACTTCCGTGCAGGACAATTTACCGCGAATTCTTGTCCATGCTTCAATGTAACATAATACGCTTGCTACGTGTGAGCAAGATTCCGAAAGCCCTGCTTTGCATCCTAAGCAATGAGCTGATTTGAATGTTCCGTCTTTGTCGGCTATCGCCCAAACAATGATCAAAGAGTCATTCTTTCTTTGAAAATGTCTCACTTTTCCCATGACAACGTGCTTTCCACCTGACACCAAAAAGTTGGACACCTCTAGACTCTTCTAGGCTTTAAACTGTTCTTTGGTGTAGAAACTCGTCTCCAGAACCAAGTGGGCTGAGCAAATCCATCGCTTCGATAGGACGAAGGCACTCTCTGTTGTTAATCGGGAACGGTGAACGGATCCACTCCAACATCGGCGATTTTTTTTTCAAATATCTTCGTTTCACCATATCGTCGGGTTTTATACAACACTCTGACAATATTGGGATTTTACTACAAAGCTCCTCAATCGAAGAGACACGTTCATTTTCCGAAGAATTCATTGTAAGTACATTGCGATGGCATAATATTGATATAAACGCATGTAAATTTTACCCGCAGTGGAACCCCAGCATGGCGGATACCCAAATATGGAAATGTCTCTGACGTCACGTGCAAGCCAAGAATACATACTAGGAGTTATGCAATCCTTTCTCGTGGTATACCTTGGAATATCCCACTCGTCACTTGTATTTTCTAGGTATACACACGAGCCTTTAGGCGAGTGTGCATGGTTGCGGTTTAAGGCGTGCCAACCACTAAAAATCACTTGGACAATGGCTAAGGAAGTTATTCTAAATTAGGAACAAACACGTTATTTGAGAAAGTTCTTTTTTCAAGGAAGTGTAACTTTTGTAATCCCAAGTATTTCCCTGTTTTCTGGCGCAGCATCAAATCTCCTTCTGTTTATATGTCAGGAGCCCATAATGGGCTCATGGTCAGCTTGCTTCCCTCGGAAGGCTTCTAAGCCTGCTGCTGACAGCTTGCGCTTCTCCAAGGACAAATTTCAAGATACAAATTTTGGACGATGACGTCACCATATTGATCTCGTGGTTATTGCCCAAGCGTGAGGTCAAGATGGCGGGATATTGGCCAAGTTCTTTTTTTGCGCGTTTATGGACCGAGACGAAGTCGAGGTCCATAAACACGCAAAAAAAGAACGAGACCAATATCCCGCCATCCTGACCGAACAAGCTTGGTCAATAAAGGATTTATTATATGACTCAAAGGACGCTATTAAAAGACAGTAAAACGCGGGACGAACGGGCTATCATAGCTCCATCTTGACCTCGGGGGTAGCCAATCACATCAGGAGAATTGATTCATCTTGACCGCTGAACGAGCCAGTCATATAATAAATACTGTTTTAACTTATATAGTCATAAGTAGGGTCGCATAGGCCATCGTAAGGGAACCTTTGGGCTAATTTTATCCCAAAATCTCTAGTGAAACAATTATTCCCGTAAATGAGGCACCGCACTGGTAGCAGAATACAGAATATTTCATTTTAGTATATACCACTCAAGTGAATAGTGCTTTTCGCGCGCTCTGATTGGTTAATTCGGAGGTGATTAGCAAGTACTATTCACCTCCGAGCAGCCGAGCAATTTCCTACCGCTTTTCGGTATATTGTCACACATAAAGTAATATTTTGGTCCACTAATTATTCAACTTATGTAGTATATACTAAAACAATTATTCACCTCAGTGTCGGTGAAAGTGGTGGATATTTACCTCGCCGCTTCTCGGTGAATAATTGTTAACTATAACCATAATAATGTGTTTTACTGAGTTTAATTACTCCCATTACCGGTTAGCCATCTAGGCATTTCATTAGTATATAGATGCAAGTTTCTAGCCAATGTTACATTGGATTTACGTAACCAGCTTGCAAGACCCTGGGGAACAAAACCGTTTCTATTTCTTGTCCACGTTAACAATGAGCCTAACAGCGAGTTAATTATACTCGAACGTTATGCCGAATTCTCTTGCAAGATCAATTTTTCTTGTTTAGCAAAACTTTGAGGGTAATTAAACCTGGCAAAAGTTTCGCTCTTTTGCGGAATCCATCGCTAGAATGCTTTCCGCATTTGCCTCGAAATCTTGATATTTATTGGCGAGGGAATCCAAATTAAAACACTATGGATTTGGACATCCTGGGAGGGCAGCAAGCTGGGTATATATTGCCATGCACGCAGACGCGGCGCGGTCTGTGATTGGAGAATGTAACAATAGATAAAACAACACAAACAATACCCCCAGACCTGATAACAAAAGAAGCTACAGGTCATAGGGACCAATGAAAACAGAAGCCTGGAAGAGGTACAGGATTACTCTCGCTGTCTCCTCGTTCCCAGGGTACGGGGTCTTACATTTCCACTCACAAGAGGGAGCGATGAAAGTGCCTGGGGAAGATTGAAAGTTACAGTTATTCTGGTTCAAATAAAACAAGATCAGGTGTTTTCTCTGACTAAAGGCTGTTTATAAGGAAAAAGTGAGACAAATGAAGTAGGATATTGTTTTGTTTGTTTGTTTTTTCAGGCTCTATCATTAAGAAAATTGTCTACAACTGGCGGCAAGCTGACGGTAGGACGCTGCAGGGTTCAGTTCTTGTAGAATTTTAGCATAGTTATTTTAGAACACATTATTGATCCTAACATAAATTGAGGGTAGAAGAAACCTAGCCTGCGGCGCAGACGTAATTTAACCACGGTTAGTAAACTTGGGCTGAAACTTAAGGTGGGTAAACGTGAATTTGTGTGAAATTTGTGGGAGTTTGAGGCTGAGGGATTGTAATGGTGTAAAAATATATTTTGAAACACTTCCAGTTAGTTGCCTCCCCACAAGGGCACTGCAGCGTGCTGGGGAACTGTTTTGGTGTCCATCTACTAATTTTCCACTTCAAATTCCAATTTTAAATCTTTATCAGATCTTCCAAATTTACTATTTCCCTCAATTTAAGGAGGCTCGAAAGGGTTTTCGTTGCTGTAGTTGCTGTGAAATGATGAAAGATTACAAAGAAGGACATTTAATGGTGTGGGCAAACTATATGTCTCTTTGCAACTCTATTGTTGGGCTATACTTTAAGGGTACTTATGACGTCATGTCAGTTGCCATGGTAACGCGCCAGGTCCACGAAAAGGTCCTCTAGATTTCAGTTTTTGTAAATTATCTGAAAAACTAATTTAGTGGCCTACCGTTTTTATTTCTTTGTTGGAAACCTCCCTAATTCTTTAACCTTTCAGACAGTATGAAAGAAAGTTATCCAGTATAATTTTATTTATTTGAAAAAAAAAACTCGCGTTATGGCTGACAGAAAATTGTACTAGATAATTTTCCCCGAGACTTTTATATTTGAAGTGCCATCATAAATGGTGCTTGCATGCAAAAAAATCAGGATAGGTCGCCTCGCAAAATTTCGAGCTAAAAACAAATGTTTTCCACAGATTTTATTTCCGGTTCGCGCGATTTTACGGAGCATTTGACTTCTGGTGTGCTGCGCGCGCGACTTAGCTGACGCGTGCACACGCCAACTAATCCTTTGAGAAAAATTATCTCTTCCCTAATATACCCAAAATCACCAAAAAAATTCACAAAATACATGATCCCGCAAAATAGCTTTGTGAGATGAACAGAGAGATTTTGTGCCCATCCCCCCCCCCCCGGCGAACACCCGGCGTCGACAAAACCTGGATCGGATCGGATCGGATCACGGATCGGATCGGATCACGGATGGGAAAAGAGTAATAAACACATTGGAGAAATGCTGACATATTGTGACATATTGCGTGACATATTGAAGCGAGTGATTTCCCGCCATGGAAAGTGATTTCCCGACATGTAGTCTCCTTCACGGCTGTCGCCATGGACGAAAGCAAGCGGAAGGGACGCATCATTTTATCATTCAGTTATAATTTCTTTTTTTAATATCATCTCACGTGTTTATTTACCTTTTCTATATTATTTTAGCATGGGCAAGAGAAGAGACGAAAAACGAGGTGGAGAGTAACGTTTTTTAGATGTGACGATTAAAGTGTTGTGTACGCTAGCGATTTATTTAGTTAAATCCATGTTGGCTTCTTCCATGAACTCGCTCAGCTCCTCTTAACCTAAATCGCAATTGTTACACGCCAAACGACTTAAATTCCTCGAGTATATGGAACTCAGTGATGAACAGTTAGAGATCGCACAATAATTTTGGCCGTCTAGTTGTGAAATCATCACGTATTTTTCGTATTGTAATATAATAATCTTTACAAACCCCTTGGCTCTTTTAATAATTATATACTATAACCACTGTGACCAAAAATATGCTCGTTGATAAATTATTTTATCTGGAAAGCGACAAGTATTTTTTTCAGCGGCGTGAATTCGCATGATCGCCGACCAGAACGGCGTCAGACAGGTCGAGTACGTGCGTTGCCATTACAGTCTGGAGGCTTTTGTCTGAGATGTTTCAATGACGGTCGACGAGATTTTAGACTTTAAGACATTTTTTTTCGAAAACTTAAGACCATAAATCGAATTCTATTCTACACACTGAGAAAACTCATTTTAAGAAAATGCCTAGCCCTCCGGGGTTTCCTAAAAGCTCCGCTGGCGAATTCGCACCACTGAAAAAAATAATAATTGGTCACAGTGGTTATAGTATATAATTATTAAAAGAGCCAAGGGGTTTGTAAAGATTATTATAATATTACAATACGAAAAATACGTGATGATTTCACAACTAGACTGCCAAAATTATTGTGCGATCTCTAACTGTTCATCACTGAGTTCCATATACTCGTGGAACTTAAGTCGTTTGGCGTGTAACAATTGCGATTTAGGTTAAGAGGAGCTGAGCGAGTTCATGGAAGAAGCCAACATGGATTTAACTAAATAAATCGCTAGCGTACACAACACTTTAATCGTCACATCTAAAAAACGTTACTCCCCACCTCGTTTTTCGTCTCTTCTCTTGCCCTTGCTAAAATAATATCAAATATAGAAAAGGTAAATAAACACGTGAGATGATATTAAAAAAAGAAATTATAACTGAATGATAAAATGATGCGTCCCTTCCGCTTGCTTTCGTCCATGGCGACAGCCGTGAAGGAGACTACATGTCGGGAAATCACTTTCCATGGCGGGAAATCACTCGCTCCAATATGTCACGCAATATGTCACAATATGTCAGCATTTCTCCAATGTGTTTATTACTCTTTTCCCATCCGTGATCCGATCCGATCCGTGATCCGATCGGATCCGATCCGATCCGATCCGATCCGATCCGATCCGGGTTTTGTCGACGCCGGGCGAACACCCGAGCATTTGACTTTTTTGAAAAATTTTGATCAAATGCCCCGCTTTGTTTCCATTTTTAACGGTCAAATGCCCCACTGTCAGGGCCTCAAAAAGGGCAAATCAACTGTAAATCTATAGCAAATCACTCGTCGGCACGCTCTCCGCTCATAATGAATATTTTATGCTAAAATCGCTTACCTTTTTCAAACCAAATCCGAAAAATTGTGCGCCAAAACTCTTTTCCGATCTCTTTTGTCGGCACTCCAAACTTTGAATAAAGGCATATCAACTGTATATTTAGTAAACAACGCAAAATCTACGCGGAATCTTGAAGTGAAGGGAGCGAGGCGGCTCCCGTGGTGAATGAATGAATAGGGAGCTTTAGCAATTAACGACGACGGCGACGGCAACGAGAACTTCACTTCAAAATAGAACTTCTCGTTTTTGTAACGCTTTCGCGATTATTCCAATTTGTTTAACTTGCAAAATACTGGCGAACTATTCAGGGACTAAATTGTTATGAACGCCGTTAAAGTAAGGAAAAAGAAAGAAAACTTTACAGTCACACGCTCCCGTTCTCGAGAAACCTAAAATTTGGTCATTTCACGTTGTTGTTTTGCAGAGGACGGGAAAGAAATGTACCAAAATGTAAAACGCACGTGCAGAGCCATTGTTTTTGCTCGTTAAGGCTATTGTTTTGTGGCGTTCTCGTTGCCGTTGCCGTCGTCGTTGCTAAAGCTCCCTAAACCTTCGCGAAACCCTTTAGCTGCCGACCGCCGACCAATGTTTAGCCGAAAGTCAAATGCCCCACCGTGCGGGACAAATTTCGGTTCAAATACCCAGGGTATGCCCGGGGGGGGATGGGCGCTTTTGAAATTGACTGATACATAAAGGGTACCATTTGTTAATGGAAGGTATACGAAAGAGGTACCTTTTCTGTCAAAAATGGTTTACAAAAGTGTAAGGGGTCGTACCTCGGGGGGGAGCCTCACCGTAGTAAATTTTTTTAGTAACTCCCCGGGCGTTTGATAGATTTCTCCCGACTTTCAATCCTAGGCTACCTAGAATTCAGCACTTTGTTGTAATGGTTTTGCCTGTTATTGAGTTTTTATTGAAGTTATTATCTATGTCATAATATTTACGTCATTTGTTTTCAGTCAGTGACTTTAAATGGGATGAAGGACATCATGAAAACAAGCGCACCACAGAAAAATCGCCCGCGTTACAACAAAGATGCGTATTGACCTTTCACCCCTTTACAGCACTAAAGCATTAATTACTTAGTTGAAACGGGAAGTCGTTATTAAAATAGCATCAAACAGTTTTACTCATGTTTACTTTTTGTGATATACATGTACTTATTTCCAGGATATCAAGTTAACTTTACTGACTCTTTCGTTCTGTTTTTGTAGTACGTGAATTTGGCTAACACTATAATGGAATTTCAGTCATTGGTTTCCAAACATTTTCGCGATATTCATTAGTGTGCACTGACCGTGAAGAATGACAAAGTTTCTTGTACAAGAATTTTAAAAAGCAGGTAAAATCAGAACGATTTGTTGTTCTCACTCCGCTGTTTTGTAATTTCGATCAATTTGAGCGCAGAAAGTTGCGAGTGTGTCCAGTGAGTAGATTTGAAATTATTTCTCAATAAATTGTAAAAGTATTTATGGGCGACCTTCTGTGACATTGAGCAGCCGTGTAGCCTTTTGAGTGTGCGCCAGCATAAAATTATTTGCGAGCCCCCGGTCGTTTTGAACGGAACATTTAAGAGGGAAAACCCCAAAACGTTTCCATGGTGAGAAGAGTTCATTTTTACATTTTGTCAAAAACTACGCCTGGCAGCATTGTTTTTGGCGGAATTGGATAATTTTGGAGTAATCTATTATGTTTCTGACAGACAAACAAACCAATCATAACGTTTGATTCCTCGTTGACAGGTATCAATCAAATTTTTCTTCCTCTGGTTGGATCTCCGCTGCCACTTGGGGTTTCCATTTGGTTTGATAGTTGTCTCTTATGGTTGCAAAAGATATTTCAAAGTTAATATAAATGAATAGTTATTTAACATTGCGGAAGAAAAAAGCACAGAAGATTACGTCAAAAACAAGAACCCGGAGATAACGAAGAAGCTGATGTCGACAGTTTGGGCAACATTTGGAATCACTTCAAATCTTTCTTTATAGACTTGAGTGTAACGTTTCCTGACCAAATATTTCTCTCTGAGCGAAGCCCTCACATGGATAAATCTGATGTAAAAACGCTAAACAACTTTAATGCAGAGGAGATGGATAGCAAGCTGCTCATGCTGACTGAATTTCTAATAGCGCAAGGTTTGCCTTGGAAACCAGCAGAAGGTACACAGTAGTTTTACAAACTTTATATGCATGGGAATGCTATTTTGGCGACTGGAAATTTACGCAGAGCTAATTACTATGCAAAACATATTATACAGCTGTTTGAGGCCACAAATGTTTCCTGCAAGGGTCGGGGACATCAGGAAAATTTCTGTCCCCGTGGGCACAGCGAATTTATTGATACATTTCGACCGAAAGTTTCCAAAACGACTGAAATATTGATTGATTATTAGTTAAAACAATTTTTCTAAAGGGAAGTGATGATAAACCGTTTAAGACGAAACTCACAGGTCAAGGATCAAACCTAACTTTTTTTGGCAGATCAGAAACGGAAAATTTACACTGGTAGGGAATTGGCCTATATGAAAATCGTATAGGTTCGGAGTTTCTCTGTGGATAATAATGGGCAGCACAGCGAAAAGGAACGTTTAGCTAATACATTTTTCAAACGATTCCACGCTTCACTGCATCGCTTTGATAAACAATTGTTTCAGCAACACAGGAAGTTCTAAGTCACGTGACGATCCATGTAACTCACGCCATCTGAAACAAGCTTGAACATATGACACTAGTTGCTCATATAACTGACACTGGTGCAGGTCTCCGTCTTCAACGATCCAATGAATAGCCTGCTCCCATCTATTAGCGGTAATTTGCTTTTATCAAACTACTGGTTTTGACTTAAAAAATAAACAGCTGTACTTAAATTTTCCCTATGTGCATGCGTGAATGGAACTTCTGCAAACACTCAAGTTCTTAGTGTGCCTTCAAATGTCAACAATTTACGTAAAAGGAAGTGAAGTTACAAAGCTTAACTGACAAGAAAGGGCTTTTACAGCCTTTTCACTTGATACCGCTGGTATACTGCGCCGGTTGTTAATATCATGCTTCTGTTAGCACTTTTAACGACAAAGGATAATTGCGAAAATTCTTGATAACAAATGGATACAGAAGAATAAGGAAAAACAAACGTAATATCGGAAACACCTTTAACTATATAATAATATTAATTGATAACAGCTGTGAAAAGACATTTCAGGAATAAGGAGTTTAGATGAGATAAAAGTAAGGGCCTCCCCTAAAGTGTAAAAGATCGACTCGACTCTGGACTGGACTCTGGACTGGACTCTGGACTGGACTCTGGACTAGACTCTGGACTCTGGGCTCTGGACTCCACCCACTTTTTCTGTTACCATGAGGCTTTAACTTCACTTCCCGCTCTACACCGCTGAATACATACTGCACCAAGGCGAACCTGTGTTGCTTTGTGTCTCCACCTGAAACAATGAAAAAGAGTTGTTATTAATATTGTTATTGTTATTGTTAATATTATTATCAACGAAGAAGCAAACAAGAAAAGAAACGAAAATCCACGCGAAAAGAGCTACAAACAACAACGAATTCCAAAAACACAACAGTCATATCAAGGAAAAGCAACTATAATGGCTCAAGAGTCTAATTTGGTGCCTTTTGATATATTTCGTATTCACCACATTTCCACTGGCATCACTGAGATGAAAAGAGATTCCCTCAGTTTATTGTTATTCTCGGAAACAATGTAAAATTACAAACTTTTTAAATGCATGATTATTCGCAGTAGGTCGGGGTCGCTTTCGTTGCGGTAATACGAACGCGTGCATCGGAATACATCAACAAGACAAAACATCTCTTCTCGTGGTTTTGGCGAGTGGTTTGGGTTTTGTTGCTTCATTAAAGTAGAACGTCCTAGTGCCGTTCCCACGCCAGACTCCCATGTCATAGGCCAACATATTATTTACACTTTTCACATGCGCTGCTTCAACATCGGCCACAAATAATAAATTTTTTGATATAGACGTGGGTACAGTACGAGCTACTTTGGCCAAATCTAGGTCTGGGTCTAGAAGGATCTTGACTGCGTCCTCCGTCGTAATGCCACTATTAAGGACTTTTTAAAAGCAAGGACTACGGAAGCGTCTAGTACGGCGGGTTTTGACTGCGGAAGAATGGGACGAGTACGTATAGTTCCGCGGAAATTCGAAGCCGTACTACGTCGCGTTGTATGAAACGTTTATAATCTTTTTCTCCTCGGTGAAGTGGCAGAAGTGGGTACGTCATGCAATATGTTTAAGAAATAAGAGATTTGCTCCTTCTTTCTCATGGTGTAAATTTTATTTCTGTACACAACATCATTTTGTCGACTCCATTCTATGCGCCTAAAAACAACAAAATTATAACATAATATCGAACTTGATTTTCCAGTCATGCGCTTTCCTCGCCCAAGTGCTAATATACAAGTTCCAATAAGTAAAATATTTCCACAATGAAAGGTTTCCGAATTCGATTATTTGGAAAAGGCATGCCAAGAATCGTGAAAGCTGGTTAATTACATTGCTTTGACAGCTCGCCAGAAACATGTTGTTTGAGCCTCACGCCGCTCACTGCATTTAGTGCTCAAAATCGAGAAATACTTTTTGAGAAATCACTAACGACGGCCAAAAAGGGATAAAATATCTGTGTTGCCGTTTAGGTTCAAACACTGGCATACGAAGCATGTACAGTGCAGGAAAATACATCAACAGACTTACGTCATGTTACGTACCTTCCACTCCGGCCCGCCATGATTCCTACGTATTCGGCGAGCTGACTACGGCTAGAAACCAGGCCAATGACGCGTGACATCGCTCTTGCAAAGAGACGTACTCTATTCAGAAAACGAACAAACACAGTAAACGTTATTTTAGTAGAAGCAATTGCTTCATTTTTTAGTAATTTTAAAAGGTGGCTCAAAATGGTTTCCTTATTTTTAAACAACAACTCTTTGATGGATCGATACTCCCATAATTTTTCATTTGTTTCCTTGAACTTGAACTTTCCCAGTTATTTCTTAGCAAGCTTTGATCATTGTTTTGACATATTAGGTTACCATAGCAACCGTTCAGCCTCTTAGAAACACCTTTAATTTTGGCCACCTTAATTTTTCGATAATTTAAAGTGGCTCTGAATCCCATGCACCGATTTTTTTTAAACTTTGCAGAATAGTGTGATAACGCAAGGGTGACAGGCCACACAGTCTCTACCGGCATGAAACATATTTTGTAACCTTTTATATTTTGGCTCTAACGAGCAGATCTTTTAAGGCTAGGATTTCCCTTTCTTATATGAAAGGATAGGTGGTTGTTTGAATATCTGGCGAAGTAGCGGTTGTTTTTTTATTAGGGGCACCCAACGAGCCAAATCAGCCAAAAGCTATAGAAAGGTATTTTTCAGTACCTTATGGTGTTTGAAGTATGTTTAAAATGATGTTTTCAATAGCAAGAAGAATTTCATCTGTTCGGATTCCTAGCTGAAATTTTAATTGCCCGAAAATGTTAGGAAACAAAATCTTCCTTTGAGAAAATCCTAGATGAAGTTTAACTTTCTAGGAACAATTTTCCTTTCCGAAAATGCTAGCTGACATTTTTGACTGCTAAAAACAGCAATAACGACCTTTCCGAAAACCTCAGGGGCTATGATTTCCACATTACGAATCTTTTAGGCCACGTTTTACTCACGAAAATCCGAGTGCACTCTTTAAGCGACGCCGAAAGCCTAAGGCGTACCCTCCACCGAACAGATATCTACCGAAACGTGTCGTTGGGTGTCCCTGTTTTATGAGGTGCCATTTTTTGAGTAAAGCTTCTTTTAAATTGGATATTGATGGTTGATATTGTGTTACAAAACGCAAAATTTCTTTCTTTTCTTTGTTGTTCTGTTTAAGCGCTGTAGCTCTTCCTGTGAATTGTATTCCTGATAGGATTTTGTCTATTAGATTGCGAGGGTAGCCTCTGTCCAGCAAGTGTTTCTTGAAGTTTGAAGTGTTCTCTTCAATGCGGCCTGTCACCCCTTATATCACCCTTGAAACTAGAGAAGCGCAACCGCAAACTTAGTAAAGTTTCCTCTCTTCCTAATTAAAACTGATAACAAATACACATGTACAGGGGGAAATGTTTCGGCATCTAGGGAAACAAATAAACCAGCAACCGTATTTATATCGAGTTAGCGTACTTTTTTTGTTGAAAGGAAACAAACAAATAAGAAAATAAAAAAGGAAAAAAAGGTGCAGTCCATATTTTAAACTATGCCTTCACCCAGCCTTCACAACCTTCCCCAACTCTCACAGCGCTTCTATATCATATTTTGTGTTACCACGGATAAACTGAAAAGGTCAGACAAGTTTTCTTTTTTATAGTAGCCGAGTTTCAGCTTTCATTGATTCATCACGCCGACTCAGTGGAACCTCTCACAAGAGGTATTGTCGCTGTTTGTTTGCCATGGTTATGCATAGCTGCACTTTTGTACCCTAATATGAACGGCGTGAAGTTTCGGTCCTGTATCCTCGCCAGTAGTAACAAGTTCTCGAAAGGTTCAAGAGCTCAACATGCAGCCTTAGCCTGCCACCCATTGAATCCAAAACAGAGAAAAAAAACCTATTTTGTTCAATTCATTGCTCCAGGAGTGCCATAAGGAGAACTGGCTTACCATTTCTTAAGTTGAACGCAAGAAGAAAAAGCTTTCAGACTCGGGCCCAAAGCAATTTATCAATCGGACACGATTTTTTTTTAACCACTTTGAAATTCCGTGCTTAATCCTTGGGCTTTATCCGAGCTAAGATTAAGCCCCTTTTTCGTTCAGTTTGAAAAAAGTGTTTGAAACAATGCCCGAAAAACCTGCCATATTTTCTATCAAATTAGCCAATCTGTTTCCTTTGTGTGGGGAGTCTTTTACAAGACTATGCGCGGCTGCACATAGACACCGATGGTAGTTTCTCTCACCCAGAAACTTCGAGTTAAAAATTATTTGAAATTAACAATGATTCACTGAACTGGAGGTGGATGGTAGTCGATCATTCGTGGTGAGGTAATGTTCTAGCACCGTCTACGAAGGACATTGGAATTACTTTAGTACATTATATTATATTCTCCTCGGGGATGAAAGCCGAGGCATATGATGATGATATGATGATGATAATGCTGATGATGGGTAGCTTCTGTAAAACCTTTATATTTCCGAAAAATAAGTGACGGAATCCGTGACAATGCTGGTAGGTGAATAGAAAATATTGCCTGGTGGAATTTGATACCCAGCTAGTGCACGAGAAAAACTCTATCTATTGGGGTGACATGATACAGTAATGTTTCAAATCCTATGACTTCTAAGTGACGCCTGGTATTTTCAATGTTGTCGTTGCTACATGATTTAGATGAAGAACCTGCACTAGAGTTGGCGCTGCCAGGGTCAGGCACCAAGACAGAACCCAGCACTCCTACTACCTGCAGTCAGCCATTTTTCGAGAATCTGGGGGAGTCTGGAGACGGCTTCAGGGTGAGTTTTCCGGATCTCAAGCCCGTCTACCTGAAAATACAGTCACGTGCCAACCGTCTGTCCAGGCAGAGAGTGGAAAATGGCAAGATTAAGATCCGAGTTGTTAGTTTGGGACCACAAGTGTTGACCATTGAAGCATATGTGGAAAGAACCCCAGATGCGGCTATGCTGTTTGGAGATCAGTGTGGTAGAGTCCGCCTTAGACCTCAACCAGGAAAGTACTATCCCAATCAGGTAACTGAGACTATTTTACTATCTATTTTTCCCCATGTAGCATATCGCATTGTAACGGTAACCCGTGTTTGATAGAGTACTAACCCGCCCTCCTCTACAGGCTTAGCTGCCTTAGATTCGTCGTCAGGGATTCGTAACCCGCAGCATCTGAGCACCTGGAAAAGGCTACTTGAATTATGACATTATCTTTTTCATTTCGTGCAGATGGGATCTCTCGTCTATTACACTTGCAGTTTCACTAACATCTAAAGTCGTGCGAATTAGTGTTTTCTTAGTACCATTTTCCGATGAAGAGGATTTGGAGGGTACCCGGATACTGATCCCATTATCGTTCTAACCGCTTATTATGGTAGATCTCTCCTTCCACCACATGGGAGTTCATTTTCTCCTTCCCGTCTACAAAACTTATAGCACGTGGATTGCATCCGACAAAGACAGTGCGGTCGCTCTCTCTTTATTCCAGCCACTTCGGATGGTCTTTGAATCCGGTTATACATCTCACCGCAGTCCCACTCCGCATCCCGCCAAATGACTTCGAGCAATGTTAGCCCCTCCCTCAATCGCAATATGGTGTGATTGACATTCATGTGACAAGTTCCATTTTAACACTTTCTCAAGTGATGCATCGAGATTACGGAGGAAGAAAAAGTGCTATCGTTAACTGAGCAGTCAGTGGAGGATTTGAAAGTTGTGTTTCCTAGTTGAAAGCTACAAAAAACAAACAAACAAACAAGCAATCAAACAAACGAAAGCGATTCTTTGAGATGAAGTACGAACTACGTGATTGTGTGTTTTGGTTTCTATCATGGATTTACGATTTAGCCTTTCGTCTCTTTGAAATCGTACCAGTGCATACGGTGCTTGAGCACAAAGATGTTGATCTGACTGTGAGATTATCTAGTTTTGTGTATTTTTTTTTTCAACTCGTCAATTGGCCCACACAGTTTCTGTAATATAGTGTGACCAAGATTGTTTTTTAACTCATTCTCCTAGTTCACTGCAGGCACATTTTGGTGCGCGTTCTCACTCTTTTAGGCTATTGTTAGGTAAGTAGACAAGTCATTTTACACCATGATCTGGAGAAAGGGCTGAAATCAGGCCGGAGCTCATTACCCGAGATAAGGATTAATTCAGTACATCAAGACGCGTCAACCACGTACACGTTCACTTCAAACACTAATTTCAAAAGAAAAGGTTTGCTCTGCTTATTTCAGTCGATATTCGCTGGAATGTTTTGCGTCATTTACTTTTTTTAATTTTTAGGTATCTCAGTATCAAACCGACGTTTTTTTCAAGCGAAAACATTAAAACCAGTTCGGGGTTTCGTAAAGACAAGTTCCCTCAGAATTTGTTGGCATTTCTCATACGTTCCCATACGTTCATTAACTCTCGTGCGCTTTCATCAGCTCTCATGCACTGTCATCAAATCTCATGCATTAACTCTCATGCTCTCCTCTTTCATATACACTTTCACTTTCTCTTGTTTGTATATCGTCAAAAAAACCCATGGGCTTTCATTAAAGGATTCCCACGGATACTATTTTCTCCCTCTCAGTTTTGACTCATGTTGGGAATTTTCTTCCAGCACTACTTTACAGTCGATTTAGACTCTATTTATGAGTCCCCCACGAACCAGGGTGTGCCAGTTTACAAGCTGTCTACAGTGGACTCAGAAAGAAGAAACAAGTTCCGTCTAGTCGTTGTGGTCGTCCTAATTGGTGATATTCGCAGCAGGGAGTTTATCAGCCGGTCTTTTCGCTTGCGTAGCAGGACAGGCAGGTTTAGAAGCCTGTCAATGTAGTTTATTTTGTTGTTCCTATCTCTCATCATTTTCTGAAATGGCTTGCCCGAAAACTATTTAAACTATATATGACCGTAACTCCGAGGTTTTGAGAAGATAAATTTGGCGTAATCATTAATCTGAACTACATGTCCAAGGAACGAAATCGTGATTCTGAGATTGAAAAGAAAATCTTTGGCCCTGACAACATTTGAATACACCTAAGTCTGTGTTGGATACACCACAAAGGCAAAATTCTAATCATTAGTACGTCTGAGCGTCCCCAATTGACCATTGTCGCAGGCGCGGATCCAGGGGAGGTGAAATGGGTGAATTTTCACCACCTTTTTCTGAGCCCCCTTCTTTCTTTTTTTTTCTTATCCCTCAAACACCTCAACCAGGCTTTGGTTCTATTACATTATTACAAAAATTCACCCCCCATTTCAAAATCCTGGATCCGCGCCTGTGTCGGCTTCCTCTCGTCGCCCTTTTTTTTTTTTCTGACTCCACTTACCATACCTGAAGGAACAGGCCACGGCAAAAAAGAGAATTTCAAGCGGTTTACTTTAAAATCCACGTATCCAACATTATGCAAAAAATATAACTTGGACACATTACTACGAACTGTATCGTTTCTATATCGAAATGACTTTGAGTTTCCGATCCATTTATTTTTGTTTTGTAACTTCATGAGTATTTCTGCAGCGTTTTCGGGCCAGTGGTTTTCATACTTTTATCAATGCGTTTCATCTCTACGGTTTCTTAGATTTCACATGTAGTTCACGTAACTAGATCACCTATAACCATGAACTAGGTGCGGTCACAGGTTGCCTAACTTCTATTTTCTCTAAATGATAAGTCTTCGAATGAGTGCACAAAACAATGATAACTGCAAGAATTCTGTCTACTAAAAGACAGCACTCTCTTCTCCTAGCTTGTAGGTGGAGTTAAAGAGTGATTTAACCAAATATATTTCATCTATACCTTTTAGAAGTATCCTTAAGCCACTTCTCTTTGCTATCATGTTTTATTTTAGAGTGAAATCAGCAGATTAGGGCTGCTCTCGTAAGCTTTATTTAGAGGCAGAAGACGGCTTTGTTTTTCCAAAGCTTTGTCTTCTAGTGCCCGAATAGGTAGGATAAGGGAGTTCTCCTTCAACAAGTCCTGCCGTCAAGAAACAAGTCAGTCTTGCCAATTGTTATCAGTTGGTTAAGGTTTGTTAGATATTATATATCTGTTCCGTTACATTGTTAAGTCTTCTAAAAATGGTTGAACTTCTTTTTGTGTCTAATCCAATGCAAGCTAAAAAGTGGCCTAGCGAACGGCGGCCGAAAGTTTCCGAGGGGCAGCGGAAGTCTCCCGGGTGATCGCCATAAGGCATTCTCGTAAGCTATCGTCAAAGATTCGACACAGCCGAAGTACGACTGTTTTTACCTGGCTTTTTTTGGCTTATATCACTGCTGTGCAGTATTACGAACCAGTTCACGAAAAACTTAATGCTTTTTGTACACGCTAATTTAGTTCATGTTAAAATTAGTTAGCTCAGTTTCATTTTACGAGTCTTCACAAGGTAATTTCGCCTCTGGAAAGTGGATTCTGGCTTTAGACTAGAAATACTTCAGTATCCGACACAGTATATAGATCTCAGTTTATGATAAAATGTAGACTAATTAATTTTGATTTTTATACTCCGTTAGAAACAAAATCATTGTTAGCAACTGGTAGATCAGAATGCGCCATTATTACTCTGTAAGACTCATTATTGAGAACGGTGTAGTCAAGAAGAAAGGATTTCTAATTTTCTCACCAGTTATAAACCCAGAGTTGCACATTAATATCCACAATCATGAATAGTCTGAATATAGTTGTATGAAATAGGGCTGCTTGTTAGAATGTCGATAACTTGATCGGGTTTTCGAATTTCCGAGTCGTTAACTTTAACCAAAAACAGATTCCTTTCGTTCTAGCTGGCGTTCTCGTTCTCGATTACTCTTTGTCTCTCATCACCAATCGAGTTTATGAACTTCTAAAACATTTGGGAATAACTACTGCACATGTTGTGCTAAAATTCCCCTTGGTTTGTGGCATGAATTATAACCTACATGGAATTCAATGATCCGTTTCGCAACAAAATATGTCCGGTAGTCCTTCAGATTGCTTGAAACATTCTGATTGTGTTCAGAGTTATGAAAAACTCTCATTTTCTTTGACGAGATGCAACCTCTAGCTTTCTGAACACTGAAAAATAATTCATTTGATCTCAGAGAAGACAGCATATCCGGAATGTTATATATTTTCATTTTCGAAGTGAGCCCTCTCAATGAGCACTGTAACTCCTAGGGCCAACTTAACCAGAAAATATGTTAAAAAAAAAAAAAAAAACAGCTAGCTAACAGCTGTGAAAGTCGTTCAACAATTAACATTCCGTTCCTTCAAATTGACGCGGCCTTGAAGGTTTCACTCCTTAGGAAGTTGTTCATCCGTGTTTCCAGGATGTTTCCGTGCTACTACAAATAAGAATCGAAGTTTGAGGAACGGTTCGAAACTGGTGCTATACCAGAAAAAGGGATGCACTTTTTGTATTTTTCGAAATAACTTTTAACTTAATTATGGAAACGCTTAACATTTTACTTAAACTACTATCCAGACCTATCCAATATTAGCATAAATCTACTAACGTTCTATCACGAATGCTGCTCTCTGACTGGCTACGCTACTCTTTATCTATTCTGTGATAGATTGTGAGGTGAGTAGCGGTTGTCAACAAAATGGCGGCCGCTTCTTCGCGTTTCCGAAGTGTCTTCGAGGAGGATTTAGGTAATTTACTTGTTTAGTTTTGAACGACTAGTAGATTTATACTAAATAATTAGATTATTAATTCGCTCTCGATTTCTATGCGTGATAGCTGATTCGGGCTGCGCCCTCCTCAGCTATCATGCGATAGAAATCTCGAGCTCGTAATCGAGTTGTTAAGTATATAAAGCCTTGTAACGTATTTACTCGTGAATGAATAGTTCTAGGTTTGTAATGGGCTAAAGCCGATCTGATCTCAGTCAAAGACATGTCCAAGCTGCGCAATAGAATTAACTCTGGTTAAATAAGAACAAATGTAGTACATTGTCATGGTGATTATCTTGTGATTAGCCCTAATCGCGCTTTCAAGAACTTAAGCCTGCCGCACACGTGAGGAAACAGCTGAGCAAAATGGCTCGCGAGGCACATGGCTCAGCCGTTTCCTCATGTGTGCGGCGAAGTTTGGTGAGATTTTCGCCTCGCGAGGCCGTGAGATCAATATCAAACATGTTTGATTTTGATCTCACGGTCTCGCGAGGCGAAAATCTCACCAAAATTTCGCCGCACACATGAGGAAACGGCTGAGCCATGTGCCTCGCGAGGCATTTTGCTCAGCTGTTTCCTCACGTGTGCGGCGGGCTTTAGGTATAAACTTACGTTTATCTAATTTCAGTACTGACGTAGTCAAGTACGTGCGTGTGTCGACGAACTTTCCGTGAAAAGGGAAGCGAGTTATTCAGTAGTTGCACAAAATTTTCTATATTTTTTTTACCATTAAAACTAAATATTTCTAGGCTAACTTAAACATGTAACCACTAGCGCTTTCGCAAATGTATGTAACGTTAACATTTAGAATTAAAGTTGATGAGTTTTCATCATATCTCAAATTAGTCATCATTTGGAAGTGCGCGTCGCTGTGAGCGGAAGAGCAAATTAATTAACATTTTTTCAGGATCTCTGTGAGTGATATTGGCGAGAATGGTTCGAGGTAAAAGCCCACTCACTTTAGATTAAAAAAAAAAAGAATTAAAAAAAGCAGTTCACAGTTCCAATATCATTCTGAGAGGACGTATTTGGAACATTTGAACAGCTCTTTGGGCAGGCTAAAATTCCTAATGTATGAGTCGATTCATCAGAGTCTTGTCTTCTCTGATTGGCGTTCATTTTACAGTTTATAAGTAGTGGTGAGTCAGGTAATCTCAAGGACGAGCATATATATTGATCGAACAACGGCAAAACGTCTAGTTTTGCAAGGAAAAGTGTTTTTAATCAGCATAACTTACTAGATGAAATAAAAAATGTCGTCAATATTCTGTTAACCCAGGATGTTTGGTTACAATATTTGTGATGCAGTGTGGAGGGTTAATTAACTTCGCATGACAGGAGAAACCGCTGTAAAAGGTGATCACTTCAAGTAAGACCACAGCAAAACTATTGCCTGATTGGAATTAAATACCCGCCTTACTAACCGAGTTCGAGGTCCGTACTGTAAGTTACGGATCGAGTTTTTTCTCTTTGATTTATGGATTTGTAACTTAAAGGTCAAATGAACCAAAATTTCGAAACCTTTTCTTCGTGTCATTTCAAAGTGAACAAACACTAAAACGGACTACTTGAATACAAAATCACGTAGAAATTGTCCTATCTGAGCTTTTAAGAGAGCAAAACAACAGGGAGTACGGAAATATCCGAAGAACAAACGAAAACGTTTCTGAAATGGCCGCGCGCTTGACATGGAAGGAATGGAAACAAGCACGTGTTGTTGTGACGTCACTGTTGGCGAGTAGTTGAGGAGCTCGATCAATGCTGTAAGTATTCTTTGCGATCTGTCGTAAAGTTCTTTGTTTTAACCTTTCGTTCTGTCTTCGAAAAAGGCCGAGGAAGTCGAGCATGTGGTTTTTAACGTAGAGCCGTACTAGTATGAACCAATTAATGGCAACGGAATCGTATGCTGGAACCTCCGATGACTCGTCCGAGTGCAAAGAATACGATGTAAACAAGGACCGAATCGGTCAATTGGATTGGTGAGCGTTTGTTTACTCAATATACTGTAAGAGGTCGCCTTAGAATGGTCAATAAATACGTTGGAATCGCCTTTGAAGCATTTGTTTTGTTCTCTGTGGTGTTTAATTGTATTTTTTATGTATACTGTGAAACCATACTTCCATGCAATGCTATACCTCACAATTAACTTAATGTGATCTGGTAAGCTGAAGCCACTCTAAAGGCACTAAGGCCACATGGTAGCGGGCATTACCCCTTAAATCCAGCCACATCCCACAAGCTTTACGTTTTCACTGCTTGTTTTATGGATATGTGGGTACTTGAGCCTGAGCATTAGCTATGCCATGCTGATGAGGCCTAACAAGGCCGAAACAGCTGTCCATGGCTGCTAATGCTTGGGCTCAATCTTTGCTTTGGTAGATTTAAGGGGTAATGCCCGCTACCATGTGGCCTTAGTGCCTTTAGAGTGGCTTCAGCTTACCAAATCACATTAAGTGGTGAGGTATATCCTTGTCACTCCAGCCACATCCCACAAGCTTTACGTTTCCATGCAATGCTGTTGTTTTGATCCGCGTTTCTCCTTTATTAATATTCACCATACTATGAAAAGGTCGCCGTAGAATTACAACTGCATGCTGTTCGCTTTCATTTCACGCATTTTATCTGCTCCCTGTGTTTTTTTGTACATTTTCACTCTTTATTGTTATGCAATATGATAATTTCCATGCAGCTGTTTTTGTGAGTCCGATTTCATTCCGATGACACTGCGTGAACAATCCCAAAGGCTAGAGAACATGTACAGTCATTGTAACAGGGGAATCCGTGTAATTGACAAAATGCCAGTAAATTAAGTCTTATATGCTTTTTTACTGAAATGTTTACTTTTCTTTACAATCTTGACTTGAGCTTAAAATGCGGGTGCATTTGTGGAAAGTGTCTGCTGTCGTGAAATCTCAGCAATGAAGTCAACTGAAAAGATACCACATTCCATGTCCTGTATTACTGAGAATGAGAATTTTACTGCTGTGTGCACAAATGCAGCTGTTATTTAGATAACTTATAACCAGTCACTAAATGAGTATGTATATGTATGCTTGTAAACATTGTCATATTTTTTGTAAGCCCATCACCACTGGTATAAGTATGTGTGTCTGGAAAAAGTTTCTGATTTTAGGTAATGCAGGAATTATGTGGGATTGTTGTAAGGAGGTCACCTAAAGTTGGTTTATGTCAGTAGCTAAATGGCAAGGGAAAGAGCATAGTCATAATGTGGTCTAGAAATGAGCAAGCTTGTGAATGGGTGGGCTGCACACTGAGGCTAAACATCTGATGATCTCATGGCTATTACCAACCTCCCTGAACGTTTTCCATTTGGTATATATTCTTTTATTATACCTTTATGTATCATTTCACTACTTGCAATAACTTGCATGATGTACATTTAACATAATTCATTGTCCCATAAACTCCATCCAATCTAGATGTGGTTACTTGTACCATTTGTACAGATACATATATTTATCATACCACCAAAACTGCTGCCAAAACAAATCAAGTATTCCTTTAGGATAAAAACACTTAGATGATAAATTATTATGTCCTTTGACTGTAAAATGAAATATTATATACCTCCAGAGGGTATATAACTCATGCCACTAAGAATTTTATGAACCAAATCAGGATAAAGGTTGTGAAAATTTTGTCACCCAAGGTTTCAGAGTATGTTTTTCCTCTTTTCTGTCAGTACATACGGATATGTTGCCAAAAGGCAATATACCTATTGGATACATGAGAAGCTGTCATCTTGTTTGGTAAAAACAGAGAGAGGTTTCCACATGAAAATACCGTAGTTTTTCGGTTATAACGCGCACTCGGCTATAAAACGCACCCCCAACTCAGCAACATTTGGTAAAAAGACGCACCATAAACTGAAAGTAACTTTAGAAGGAAATACATGTGGAGCGAGAACGAAGTTGTAGTAAACAAGAACAAAAATCCGTGCACAAATATACAGCCCAAAAAGTAGAGGGAACACATTTTATCAAGTTTATTTACTTGCGACCTACGAAATAACCAAATGTTTGTAAACAAAGCAAGAACGTTGCATCCTGATTCGATTCAAGCGAAATTGTCACATGCGCGAACGAATAAAACTAAGGCCCCGTTTATATGGAGAAAAGTTGTCCCGGGTAAGAGGGTCACCCTCCCAGCCGAGTCAACTTTAGCGAGCGTTTATATGAGAAAAAAATTGACCCTTTTGCCCGAGCCAGCAGCACTCGCGCATGCTCTGATTGTCTCACCTTGACCCGAGTTGACCCGGCTAGGCGAGCCAAAGTGTTTATATGGAGAAAAGTTGTCCCGGGTAAGAGGGTCACCCTCCCAGCCGAGTCAACTTTAGCGAGCGTTTATATGAGAAAAATTGACCCTTTTGCCCGAGCCAGCAGCACTCGCCCATGCTCTGATTGTCTCACCTTGACCCGAGTTGACCCGGCTAGGCGAGCCAAAGTGTTTATATGGAGAAAAGTTGGCTCGGCTAGGAGGGTGACCCTACCATCGAAAGAGGGTGACCCGGAGGGTGTCCCTTCTAGCCGAGCCAACTTTTTGTTTCTCATGTAAACGGTTCGCCAAGTTTTGTAAAGAAATGTAGGAAAAGTTGGCTCGTCCAGGGTAGCTCGGGTAGGCGGGTGACCCTTCTACCCGGGACAACTTTTCTCCATATAAACGGGCCTAAAGCTGATTCACTTGATTATTCAATAGCGTAAATTGTCAAACACTAGCGACGGGAACGCTCGAGATAACTGACCACAAATGTCAGTGCACAAAAATGGATGGACGGACGAAGGTTTGTTTAATTTCTTTAGGAAAAAAAACAGTTTACATTTCTCGCAATGGAAGTGTTTGCGATGTTAGCACTAAAACTTAAGTATCACATTACAGAGCACCTGCTTTTAAGCACGCCCGATATGCAAAAACGGCTTTGTTTTGAAAATACTCGCGATGTTCTTTTATCTCGCATTACCAGTTTTGAACAAGTTGAATTGAAGTTCTGCTTGCCGATATATCGTAAACTAAGGCGACAAAATTAATTTTCAAGTTGGAGCAATTGCCTAGCTTTCGGCTCATAAATCTGAGACAACTTGTTCCTGTGAGGTAAAACTCCCATCTAGGTTAGCATAGGAAGAGGACACACAGTTACTCCGCTTTCTGGGATATTATTATCCAACCACTAAGATCATCCTCCTCGAATGTAAACAAGCGCTTACTTTGCCGAAAGGATGCGAAGTGAAAGGCTCTGGCCAAATATATTTACGGCTACTGTACATACGTAAATTCGATTTGTACGCCACTGATAAGGATGTCAATGGTTTGCACGGACGTCTAAGCTCTTCATATCGCAGCAAACTTCATACAAGATCGAATTACGAGAGAGAGCAAAAGGATCACTCTGCATTCAGCTATTTCAAACAAGATGGAAAATGTCGACTTCTAGCTTTCTGCGTTTTGCAAACGCTGAACGAATAATATTAGGAATTGCCGCTTGAAGTCGTCCCGTTATCCAGAATTGTTGTCGGTGTTGCTTCTTTTCTAGCCAATTTTTGTTTCGGATTCCACGTTTTTATTCTTGAAAAAAGTAGGCACGGCATCATCTTTCAAGTCAGTCCTCGTGGCTTTAAAGCTGGAACGAACGAACTCCTTGCCACGAGATTTTGTTTGAAGCTGTGTGGTGTGAAATGTAAAATGGTCTGCACAAGCGATTCCCTCTTCAGTCTTATGAGCCATTCCTTCTGCAGTTTTGTGTCATGAGGAAACTTGAAAATACTTACTTTACACTTGGAATTGTTGCTGCAGTTTATTGCAGCACAAAACACAATGCTTTCCTCTAAGAAAACGACACTAATTTCAAGACTCACTTATAGTTTTTAATGTTCCCGCAATTTTTCAGCTCGCCAACAGTGACGTCACGACTGTTAATTCCGACAAATTCCCGACAATTGAACCGACCGCTCTACGAATACGAAAGCCAAAACGAAACACTTTTCAGCCTCCAATATCTCTGGGATACAATACCCGATCACTCTGAAACTCCAGAATATGTTTATTTCTTACTTAAGCTATAAAATTCAATAAAAATTGACTTCAGAAAAAAAACTTTGAAATTTCGGTTCATTTGACCTTTAAAGTACGGATCTCTGAGGTTAATCATGCGCGTGGGAAAGAAAACAAGTTGAAGACAAGCGGGCCGTATTGTAGAATACGGCCCGCAAAAATGACTAATCACAGCGCTCGCATTAAGTGAGAAATAGTAATGATACTAAAATAACGAACTTGAATTATGAATTATTGTTGTTTTGTTTTTATTTAAAATAAATGACTCGCTTGAACTATAATTGTAAGAATTAACTGAAAACCAAGCATCTATTGAGTACAACATAATCTCCTACCCAAATATTCATGCTCTTACTAAGGGTGAAAAGATCTGGGTTCGAGGTTAGAGTACAGAGTACAGCCTTCAATGTGAACTAGTCATCGCCGCCGCTGATTATGACGTTTACATGTACAGTCCTTGCGGAATTGAAGCTTGTTTGATTGGTGTCCTTGAAAGTTCCTCAAGGCCCTCAAATGGCTTGAATTTTTCTTCCATCCTCATAAAAGAGATCTAGAAAGAATCCTGGATTTGGAATGAGTGGGTAAAAATCCGTGGAGGTGGCAAAATTTTTCGTCCTGCATGGTGAACTAAGGAAAGCTATTGAACCTGTTGCAGACTGACGTAAAACAAAAATAACCAGGAATTAAATGCAAAATTTAAGCAGGGCCGGATGTTTCTTGGTTTTTTCTTGTAGGGCGTGTTTTCTTATGGGTTTTCAATACCTTGGGCGGTGCCCCTTCTTCCCGGTAATGCAAGTATCATCGGAAAAGGAAAGCAAAATGATTATTTGAGAACCTCCATTTGTTATTATTATCAGTGAGGTTGTTAGCCTCCTTCGCAGCCGTTGTTTGTTGGTGGGGAGGGAGAATAGGAAGTTGTCGAATCGTCTCAGTTGCGGCCATTATGAGGCAAGTTTAAAATTCTGATTGATCATCGATTATTTGTCCCAGGCACATTCTGATCGGCTCTGGGGCCCGTTTCTCGAAGTCGTGGTAACTTAACGGGCACGAAACCATATTTTGAAATAAAAATCTCAAGAAAAATAGGTTGTGTTCTGACCTCGAATGAAGTCCATTTTGTTTCTTTAGCTGATAAATTTACTGTATAATTTTCAAAACTTTTGAACCTCCACCTGAAATGGAAAACAGAACAGCTTAACGGGCCCGGTAATTACCGGGAGCATTGAGAAACGGGCCCCAGAACAGCAGCAAGAATGTCAAGAATGTCCTCTGCATAAGTATCAAGAGTGCAACTATATATGAAAGTACACTTGAGGCGGTTGGCAATGCTACCATGGCAAGTAATTTTTACCTAGGAGACCACATGTTTTATTATTCCAGACACTGCTTTCGGTTAACCACCAATGAGGCCTTCCAAGGGGTAGAAGCGACAAGCGACGTGGCTCCGAAAACAGGCGACAATCTTCTCCTACAACACCGACAACCAACAGAAATTGGCAGAAAAGCGCAACAGTTTGCGACAGCGACAATTCACTTTCCATTTCTCTTTTTTCCTTTGTGACAGCGACATTTGTCCCTAACAAAAGAAGCGACAGACAGGGTCGTAAATGAGCGACAAAGCGACACCAGACCACCCCTTGGAAGGCGAGGATCTCGACGTTGAATCGGATACCGCAATACGGTAGCGGTCAGCGGCTGTAAACAGCAGCACTGTTCTGAAGACGCGAAATTCATTTCATGGTATGGAGGTTATTTGTTGATGGAAGCTGTTCCCACTAAAACGTAGCTCTCGCTATTGCCTGAGCAAGGCCAATGTCCAAGTTTCAAGAGCTTAAAAGGGAGCTTAGTATCCTTGAAAAAACCTTTGGCTCGCGGCACGAACATTTCCGCGTTGAAGCCAACGGTTTGGACGAAGTGACATACCGATTTCTCGCACACGATGGCGATCATGTAGTTCACTGCAATATCTATGTAATCATCGTTCACTTTCTTGTTTCTGATGGCTTTCTCCTTTAATGAACTAAATATGAATAGGATATTGATCATACTTGTTCTAATCTTCATGTCCCTTTGGTTAAAAGGAGTCTTATCCTTACCCACCACCTATGTGGTTCGCGGAAAGCGAAGATGCGAAAATCACTCAAATTGTTGAATCCTTGAGTGGTATTGAGCCTACTGCTCCGAATCTGGTAAGAAACTGTTTTCCTTTTGATTTTCTTTTTTGAATAATGCCTCTCTTTAATATATCGAGATTCAGCCTTTTGTAAGCTTAACGGACGTTTCTTTCAATTGCTATCTGGCAGCTTCTTCGCTCTACAAAGCACTTGGTCAAGGAGCTGTACAAGTGGCAAAATATCCCCATACCATCGCATGTAGAAAGCTTAGATCTAGTTCAGTTCATACACGTAAGTTTATTACTTTTCTGTTCTCCTCTTGAACGTCGGTTTACCGAAGGTACGGTACTGATAAAGCACAACATTTAAATGTATTTTAGCTGCGTGATTTTTGCTCACTCTCGAATTATTATTCATATTTCCGCAATTGTCCGAGATCGAGGCAGAACCTTGCATGATTTCTTTTAAGACGCCAAAATAAAAGGAAAAAATAGATTATGAAGGGGTTTTAACCGGAAGTCATGGGCTAAACTCGTTTTTGTAGGCGCGTATTGCAGATGTAGGTATCTGGTAGTTTTCAATTGGTTAGCGAATGAAGGGAAAAGTTGAGTAGAAACTTGATGGTTTTAAATAGAAGTGTGAGATGCATGTGAAACCACTTAACATGCATAATTTCTTGTGTTTGAATATTTGTAGAATGATACAAGTCTTTTTCTGTAGGTGATAAATTAGGATGAACGCCATCCCAATGACATGTTTTGTTTCCCATTCATAACCTACTCAGTTTTTGACTCACTCCCTGTTATTTTTGTGGTACATGTTGTTTCCAAGTTCTAAAACACAGTAGACTCTTGCTATTTTACACACAAGGAAAGCTAAAACTGGTTCAGTAATGTGCAAGTTTGAGAAAAGCCACAGTAAATTACTGTAAATGGTAGCCAAGGAAAACTGGTTCCTAAACTTGAAACAGCAAAGGGTACAAGATGGCTACTGTCCAAGATTGTAGCAGTCTATCTGCTGTACATCAGAGTTACTGTGGCATCTAAATAAATTGTCAAATGAAAATGAAGAATGATCCTCACACTTGTGAACCGAATTTATGCAATTGCAAAAATTGGTTCAGAGATAGTGAATGCATTCTTTCCAAACATAAGTCTTGCAAATATCTTCGACCTTCAGGCTTTTAGGAAAAACAAATAGTGGTGTGGCCATCTTTCAAAGTCTCAAATTTGCCATTTGTCACCCCTTACATTGTACTCATTGCAAATAAGCCCTTACTGGAAATTGTATGTGTACATTTTTTCATTTGATTAAATAGTACAATGGAGAGCACTACATTTTATTGCATGGTCTAAATTCTATAGAGAAATTCTCTCATGCTACCGGTAATCACCAGTATCCAAAAAATTAAAAACAATCCAAGGGATGTTATAATTATTTTTCTGATACTTCAGAAAAAAAGTGTGTCAAAATCCTGCTAAAATTTGTTTCCTAAAGCTCTTAACATCCTGTTAAATACTGATGCTGAGCTACAGCTGTATGGGTAATGCATAATTAATCTCACAGCCATGTGATGGTTACAGCTTGTAACAAGACTTATTGGGTGGTATACAGTCAGTAGATTTTCATTCTAATACAGTGCGACCTCTATTAAGCGGCCACCTATTAAGCGGCCACCTATTAAGCGGCCAACCTCCATTAAACGACCACTTTCTAAACTCCTGAATTATTTGTCACTAAAATGCTGTAATCGATACCTCTATTCAACGGCCACCTTTTTGCTGTTGCAAGGTTATTATTTATTGCTTTTTTTCCTCTATTAAGCGGCCAGCAAATATGTTTTCAAGCGAAATGGTGACAGGAAGAAGGCAATATATGTGATTACTGATAACAACAAGACCTGCAATTTAATCTCCATTGTAATGACAAGTCACAAGCCGCAAAATATATACACATGCAAATCTTTCACACAGACAACACTCATACTGCACTTCAAGTAGCATGCCCTCTGTTACAGGTGTTAGAAGTATGGTGCAACTTTACACGGACTGGAAATGTGTCAATACAGGGCACTTGCTGTTTCTTTGCACTGTAGCTTATTTAGTACTCCTTCAGTCAAAGGATGTAATCAACTTCACAGTCCACTGCAGCCTATACGCATAATGTGATTTTAAAAGAAAGTGCCATTCTAAATTATATTGATGATGGTTTGAGAGTAAACAATTCATTTCAAAACAATATTTAGAACAAAACACAAACCAACAAACTCAATTAAAATTGTTTGAAATACACCAAATGTTAGCATAAAGGGGGAACTTTTTAGTTGGCAGTTTCAGGCCTTTTACATCTGCCATTGTGTAATGTTTTGTCAACCTAAAGAGTAACCATTTCTGGGATCCATATGTATGTAGCCATGTGATGGTTACAGCTTGTGGTATACAGTAGATTGTCATTTTAATAGCCTCTTTAGTACCCATTCAATCAAAGAATACAATTGACTTCACAGTCCACTGCAGCCTATACTTATAATGTGATTTTAAAAGAAAGCACCATCGTAAACTATATTGATGATGGTTTGAGAGCAAACAATTAATTTCTAAACAATATTCAGAACAAAACATAAACCATAGTGGCTCATAATTATGTTTATTCAGGGCTCATTTAATTTTTGGGCAGTGGCCGGTCATGTTGTCCGGCCAAACAAATTTTAGCTCAGTCACATCTAGTTTTTGACCGGTCAAAATATTGATACTTTACGTAAGCTTACATGTATTCAGAGAGTGGTCGCTAAGGCCCTCGAGTGTAACAGTTGTTATCGCTAAACGTGTCAGTGCTTCTTTTTCGATGGCGAGTAGTCTAAAAACAATCAAAACTCAATAGAGTGTAATTAGTAATTGCTCAAAGAACTGTGGAGGCCTGTGGATGCGATTTAGGTTGCAAGTATTGCTGGAAAAAGTATTACATACACCAAAGACTGACAGACCAACAACTGCAAGTGGGAAAACTTTGCCTGTTCTTGGCATCTAGGAAAAAGATGTATCTGCTTTTATATGCCAAGTGCATGAAGTGTCCATGCAAAGTTCTCTGCCTCTTTGTCAATGTGCATATATCTTGTGATATCTTTTTTCAAGCTAACGGAAAACCTTTGTAACTATCGAAGTATGAGTACGCATAATGTGCGATCTTGTTCTTTTCATTTGACTCCAAAGCATAGCAGCCGGGCCTTTGAATAAGTGTGTGCAGAAGTTTAACACATTTGAAAGCAAATCTTTTCAAACAAGGATACCCAAAAACTTAGAAAACTTGCCCCTCAACAGAAATGCAAGGAAAATGAGCGAATCTTGCATTTCAGCACACAATACTGTGCAAACGCTTCGATTCCTAATCTAAACAAATACTTGTGCAAACGTAGCATTTAATCCTTAGTACAACAATCACTACTTAGTGAAACATTCAAGGATCCCCCAATTGTCTCCTTTTGAAAAGGGGCAGATCCCTCAAAGATGTACTCGCTCAAGCCAAACTCTAAGCTAGGTACTATTGGTGGATAGGAATTGAGTAGGCCTGTAACTCCCATTCTTATCACTACAGATTTCAGAGGCATGATTCTCTCAGATGATATATCAAACTGACCCAACGAACGTGGGCAACAAATACAGCCTTTGCTACGTTAATATTTATAAAACCACTTCCGAGTGTTACCTTTTCCCTGACAACTGAAACTGACAATTGAAATTTCGGTGATTTTAGCAAGCCACGACTCAACACATGGTGTTCACAAAGCCGCAGAACATTGTATTCTACTAAGTCACTGTCTACTAATTTGACTGCTCGCTACTCCCATTAAATTTACATATTACATGCAAATTATATTATATAGAGTTTTTAACTGAAAGTCATGTACATGCCCGGTCAAAATGACCAGCAAACTGAGAGTTTGTCCGGACAAATCACCATCTTGACCGGACGTTGTCTGTTGACTGGCCATTATTTTGAGCCCTGTAATTGATCAACAAACTCAATTAAAATTGTTTGAAATACATCAAATTTTAGTATAAAGGGGAACTTTTTAAGTACACTCATGTTCTCAAGGGAACAGGGGTAAAGCTGCATGGTAATTTTCATTCTTTGCCTGCCCCCTGCAAAAATGTACAATGCAAGAAACCATTGCCATCGTGTAATGTTTTGTCAACTTAAAGACCAACCATTTCTGGGAGTAATGAGATATTCATTGCTGGGAGTAACCTTGCACTTTGTGTCAACTAGCATCACAATCAAAGGGTACATGCAGTAGCAATACTCCTGGTTGCTTCATACTGCACAAATCAGTTATTAAATTCTAGGTAGCTTTATGTACCTTTTAGCTTTTTAGCTTTTATGTTGTTGATGTTGTTGTTGTTATCGTGAATTGATGGTTATTATCCTGTCCTGATGATATCACTTAATGTTCTAGACTGGACCATTCCCATAATATCTTGTGTTATGGGATTAGTGCTGCTGTTGTAGTTCAATTTTATTGTTATTACCACAATTATACTCTTTTTGATGTGATGCATGAGTGAAAAACTTTCTCCTTGATGTGGAGTTTTGTTCAAAATTTCTGAATGTTGTGCAATCACTACCGGTACCCCTGTTTGTCACTCTCTTGGCAGATGTCCCTACATAAATATTATAATTGTGATTCTCTGATGCAGAAGTAACAAAAAAAGAACTATATAATTATGTTTGAAATTGTTGACTTGATGAATCTTTATTTTTCCAGGAAGATGTTGAGATGAAAGACTCTACTACATCACAAGAAGATGAAGAGAGTGAAGATGAAGGTTTGGAAGAGGTGTGTGCCCCTGACAAGTTTCAGCTTTAGTGTTAGACAAAGAACATACACAACTTATACCAGTTCTACTAGTTTTTAAAAGGCAAAAAATTTCCATGTGATTATTCAGTGGAAATGTGCAACTGCCATAAAATTCTGATAAGCCACTACTGACAATAAAAAGCCCACTCCTTCAAAAATAAGCTTCCTAAATCCCATTTCACAAAAGCCCTCCGATACTTACATGTACAGCTCCCCTAAATATATTAGTCCCTGGGGTTATATTAAAGGGGCACTGCCGCATAATGTGTATCTGATCCAAACATGTGTTTGCAACAGGACCATTTAAAATAAAAAGTTTGCAGTTTTCCTACGAAGTAGTTAATATGTGCACTAAAACTGGTTAGACTGGTTGTCTGTGGCATGGATAACAAGGAGGAAATTGGTTGCAATTGTGTCTGGGAAAAATTGCCATACAATAATAGTAGTTTCATTTCTGTCCAACTAGAAATAATTTAATAATTTTAATTTTAATTTTTTTCTACCTCTGCATGTTACACAGGAGATTCGTGTAATACATGTAGAAAACAAACTTCCTCACAGTTTCAACAAACCTATAATAAAGATAGGTGTGGCAGTACCCATTTAAGTTTAGATTCCAAGAATGATTACAGTACAATATGATGCAATGCAATGCAGTTTATTACATTGTAGTTACTCCCAAAAGGTTTTTCTGAACTAATAAATTTACAAAAATTGATTGTTACCAATTTAAAAATTACAACAATTGAAACAACTAATTTACAAAATCAGTAATAATAGTTATTATTAGTTAAAAATTACAATCATGTTTTTCATTTTTTCAAAATTTAGAAAAAATGAAAAACATGAAAACTATAGTGTTTAGAATTCCCCAGATATGTACATTCTTAATAAGTTGTTAAAGGTGTTCATTTCATAACAACATGGCTAGTTTATTGTTTCATCTCATTGTGGTCTGATAGGCTGGAGTTTCATTTGACGGCTTTGCATTAAATACAGTATACCTATTTGAGCCTTGACATTTTCTCATGAAAAATCCCTTCCAAATTTAAGCCAAACCATTTTTGAAGTATAAAACGTTCTCCAATCATAAGCACCTGTGAAAGTCACTGAAAGTACATACATACATACTAAATATTAAGTATTCCCAAGCGGGTTTTTCAATACTTACTTACAATTCTACATTTAAAAAGTCAAACATCTTAAAGTCTAAAATAGATCTATAACTACTAAAATATAAGATAAAACATTTGTATACATAAATGGGCAATGGTTGATATCAAAGATCAATATGTTAAGATGACCTGATGAGTAATCCCACCAAATGAGTTTTATGGTTAAAATGTAAGCCCAGGGCTTATCATTGAAATTTTACGGTAGATGCCATTTTACATTTCACTAAAAGAAGTGGCCTGTTGGCATGAGAAACATGCCATCATTGCCTGATTCCAGACATTTGTCCGGTTTTCCATACATTTCTTTGTATATTTTTTACGTTTTTAAATGCCTGTATCTCAGTCAAAACTAGCCAGATTATCACCAAACTTGGGGATTTTGTGAATCTCGGTGTGCTCTTTCTGACTATGTGGATCAATAGTTGCTAATCCCATAATTCACAGACTCATACCTAGTCCCTCACGGTATGAAATCAGGCAATTGGGATGGACTAAGCTGTTAATCAAGATTTAAGGGTGACTATTGACGACATTTTAACTATTGCAATTATATTGTAATGGGTCACATGGATATTATTACTATAGTTTTCAAGAATGTCTGTATTTACTTAATGCCATATACTTTAAGAAATAACTAAGAAGTAGTGGTCCATACAGGTGGAACACAGTGCATTGGAATTTAATCAAAGTTAGTGAGAAACCAAAATGTTTTACAGATACAACTGTTGTTAGTGTTGTAGTAGATTCATGAAAACTTGAACACTGCAGCAGAAATAAAACATTTGTAACACTCTAACATTCCTGGAACATTAGAGCAGACTCTGGGAACGAGGATGGTGTGACCCTAATAGCGGCGGTTCAAGAGTCAAGATGCTAAAACATTCTAGGTGCAATAGGTGGATTGTTTTTTGTTTCTTTTTCATCATTATTGTGACCTTGAGAATCAAACATGGGTAAAAATCTAAAGAAGTTAAAATGTTAGAAGTATACATGTAGAAACTATCGATAGTTCGCTACACTATTGCGATTGTTATCAATGTTCTGTTTTCACTATCGACCCATCGCTATCGCAGCATTAATATCACGATTAATCGATGGTTCGGTGTATTGTTATAGCCTTGTCATGATGTAATTGCTGTTTTATTAGGGCCATGATGACAGTGAGGATTCTGATAACTATGAAATGGAAGAAGACACAGAGTAAGAATCTGTAGTTTTTGACATAAACTTCATGAGTGGTATACATTATAATGTAGGTGTGTGTGTTGCAGGTGAGATCTTGTCTTACAGTGTAGGTCAAACAGGTTCTCAACCTACGATAGGTGGATTTGGTGACCTGCATTTCACCTACAACTAGTAGGTAAAAATATGTGCTCAACCTAGTTTACATGGCCTAACCTCCCCTCCCTTATCCTTAATGTTACCCCTCCCCCTGATGCCCTTCACACTCTATGATCCATTTCCACATCCCCCCATACATGTAAGCAATATCACCCTGAAATAATTATCGAAACAGAGGCCTGAACTCACTTCCAGATTTTTAGTCTACTGTCATCACCAATAAAATACACAGGGCAATGTTGCAAATTCACGGCATACTCCTTTGTAATGTTACTAACCCAAATCTAGGTTGAATACAGTCTACACATGTAGGTTGAACACTGGTTCAACCTGAGACCAGATTTTACCTGCCCTATGTAGAGTATTATGTGTGCGTATGTACAATGATGTATTCCTTGTACACGTTAAGTCTGTCTCTTCTAGCAAGAACCCTTTTTTCGGTGGGTGATTGTCAGCATTGTTATCACATTTCTCAGATTGAGAACCTCTCCCTTCTCCCTTCAGTCCTTTAGCGCACTTCAAATACCTTGAGTATATAGAAATAAACTCAACTTTTATTTAAAATTTTGTATAGTTACCTGTATTTCCTAATGAGAGTAAAGTGCGATGGTGAATTTTAAGGGTATAAATAAATGAAAGGTGTCATTTTTTTCTATTCTGTATGCTTAATAGTTATTTAAAATTTCTGCTCAGTTGTCCCAACAGGAGTTGAGCCTGTGACCTTCCAATTACTTGTTCGGATGCTCTGCCACTAAATTCACCATCTTGTTTATAGTACTGCATTTTCAATTGCAAATATGCCACCTACTAACACTCAGATCCTAACAATATGCACAACTTCTGTAACATGAACCTAACGTACAGTGTTAACCATGTGATTGTTTGCATTAATGAGCCTCTCTATGGGTACCTCCAGACTTTGACTTCTTCGGCTTTTGGTTTGGAAATCATAACCTTTGTAAAGCAAATCTTTGTTTTTAGATTTTTTGGTTTTCTGAACTATTGTTTGGATTAGTTGCCGGCGTTATTTATTTATTTATTTATTACTTTTTTCAGTGTTGCCTTTCAGCAGTACATGATATCATCAAACATGCATTTCTTTACACTCTGGCTGCAAATTTCATTCAATTCATGCTTGTTATTGCCATGCACATGTCCAAAATTAACATGATTAGAGATGGCCTATTATTTCAGTGGTATTTTTTATTCTAATGTTTTTCATGCATTACTGTAATATTCATTTGACAATCAAATTATTCTATCCGACCCCACAAATTTTCAAATCTTTGCCACAAACTTGAGATTTTCATTTTTTAGAGGTAATCATTGCGTCTTTGATTTCTTTTGGAAATACCGATACTCTGACATTTATTTAATAACCTTTATTTATCCTGAACTTACAGTAATTTCCCACTGGATCTGTACCCCCTCCGCTCTCATTACAATGTTTGGTTGACCAGCGGGGCATCGTTTCAGTTGAGTGTAGGGTAAGACAGAGGTTCAAAATGCAGATACAGCAACATCTTTGTTGCTCATTGAAGTTTAATGTTCCAGCTGCTATAAGTCTCCTTCATCTCAGTAATAAAGCATCCAAACTAGTAATCATAAGGCCATAGGAAAGTTCATCTTTCATGTATTTTCCTTTGCTACATAGTTTGTTACATTTGCCTGTACCAAAGTTAGGCCATGGAGAATTTAAGTCCAATAGGGACCACACACTCTCCATACATTGTGTGGCCAAAACTTTTTATTGGTCTCTTACATGTGTACACCTCCAACCACAACCGTGGCCCTCTTTCCCTGACAGAAATTGACTTTCTACAAACAAGTTAGTTGTGTTCTAAGAGTTGCAGGATTTGTCTTGCGAATAGTTGGTTAATTTTCTTTGTTCCACTCTCACTTGGGATAAGGTGAACATTTCATCTTTTCATTTTTCATTTCTCAAGCTTACATTATTTGTATGTCTTTGTTTCTTTACCAGTTCTAAGCTCAATGTGACTTGCACCTTTCCACTCCCCTGATCTTTTTCTTATTAAATTAATTCAAAAGGCAAGACTCTAACAAAGAAGTACAAGAGATTGGAGCAGCAAACTATGCAGTACTGGAAAGGATACGAGTCAACAGGAGAGAGGATCACCTGAAGGTTGCTATCATTAGTTAACTGGTCTTAATGTCTGTTTATTATAACCATTCCCTTGCTTTTGCCTTCATGAACCTTGGGCATTCGCATGGGTAAGGAAAGGTTGTGTATTACAATTTATATAATAAGGTGAATAGTTCGTGCGTTGTGATTGGTTCTTAGCTATGGTCTATTAGAGGACAGATACACAGATTACGTCATCACGACCCACTTTTTTGAAGAAATGTGAAAATAAACAAGTTTTTTGCTTGCATTTTGTTTCTTTATTATATAAAACAAATAGATTCCATGTTGCCATGCGTCTGTTCAGTAATAGATCACAGAAGACGTCAAAATGTGGTAAAAACATCAGTGACACACTCGCCTGCGGCTCGTGTGCCACTTCTTTGTTTTTACCACATTTTGATGTCATCTGTGATCTATTACTGAACAGACGCGCTGCAACATGGAATCTATTTGTTTTATATAATAAAGAAACAAAATGCAAGCAAAAAACTTGTTTATTTTCACATTTCTTCAAAAAAGTGGGTCGTGATGACGTAATCTGTGTATCTGTCCTCTAATCTTTATCATATAGATCTTGTGAAGATGTGAACAACAACAACAACAACAATTTATTGACAAATTCAGATAGGTATAAGAAGCTTGTCCCGCAAATAGCCGCAAAGCTAGTTGAGGCGGGACAAGACGAGCACGAGAACATATCAAAAAAAGACAAATAACAGTGAATTACAAACATGCAATGGAAAACTAAACTTTACATAATAATGCGGGTTGATTAAGCTATGCAACAAAATGAATGATCATCCCAGTTAGGAACACTACATGTACTTAAGGTGATTCCTTTCAATTGCATGGTGCATCCTTACTGCACATAATTTATGGCATCATTTAGCGCACGCACAAGCATGCGCACATTAGAAACATGGTGTATTTGCCTTGAAATTGAGCTTTGTCAGCCAAAATTTTACCTTTGCAGTCGTGTTGCAAAGAGACGAGCACAGTGACCCCCATTTTTATTAGCGTTACTTACTCATAATAGGCATATGAAAAACATATTTTAAGGAGAATAAAAGTTTAATAGTAGAAGTTGGATTATTTATGTGTAAATGACGTGAAACTTTGCATTTGGAGTCAGGGAGGAGTATGAATTGATTACTTAGTGGTCCAATTCGCTTACATTATTTGCATGATCTGGCGATTTGAAATCACTGTACTGAAAGATTATAGCCCAGAAAAACAATTAGGCTCCAGGTTTCACTACTATTCATAGTTTTTGCTACGTAATAGCAATTTTTTTCGGTTGCTCAAGTTTCGAACATTTCTCGCGCATCTCAGTAAAATCACTTAGAATAACAGGCGTACAGGGCGAAAACAAGCACGGTGACCCCATCTTTTTATTGTATTTTTTCAGTGTCCTATGTATGACTATCAATTGTGCCAAGTTTGAAAAAAATCTTGATAGTATGTCATTTTCATGGGAATTACCTTAAGCAGCAGTGAAAATAAAGCCTGAAAAAAAATTCAGGCTTGTATGGGAGTTGAACCCATGATCTATGTGATACTGGTGCACTGCTCTTAAAACCATCTGAGCTAACAAGCCAAGTTCAAATACTGGTAATATTATTTTCACAATCAAATAATTTGTGTTCATTTCCAAGGGTGCTTTCTGTTCATTTCACTGTATGCATTTTTTAAATATAAGTTGCTCCCTCCTTGATTGGAGAACATGTAGCATAATGATATCAACCTCAATGGTTAATCCTGACTTGAAGGGCTTCATATAATTAACAATTATCCTGCATGGAATATCACCTGATACTAAGCCGATAAGGCTGTAGGCCAAGTCGGCTAAAATCAGGCGGTATTCTGCAAGATTCAGCAGGATGATTTAATTATTATTCAACTCATTAATGATGTTGCTGGTATGTAGAGAAATAATTAAAAGCATTGTTAGTTTTTACAGTTCAGTCAATAGGTTTTGTGTCTTTATTGCAGGGTACAGTCAGTGGTTCTGTTCAAGCAACTGACAGGTTAATGAAAGAACTGCGGGATGTCTACAGGTCTGAGAGCTTCAAAAGAGGTATTGGTTTATAAACTGTACTGTACTTGGGATTTCAGTTTGAAATCTTGGGTTTTAAATAATTACTTGATGTATGGACTTTGAAACTCTGAATAAGAGTGGTGGGCCTGTGACGTTCTTCCAACACTGTACTCTTTCAGGGGCTTGTTGTTGTCAATCAAGAGGGCTTCTTTTCAGGGAGGACTTCTTACATGTATGGTCTTTCCAGATTGGTTGGGTTTGACCTTAAAAGTAGTTTGAATCTTTGTAACAGCTCTAAGCTTGTCCCTAACAGTTTGTGACCTTTTACTGGGGAGGGCTTATTATTATTTGAGGCTGGGACTTTATTGCTTGCAAATTGTTTTGTTTCTTTGGAGGGGCGGGTAGGGGGAGGGGGAGGGGGTTGGAACTAAAAGGTAATAGTGTCCCTTCAACATTCTTTTCAGGAACATACTCTGTGTGTCTGAACAATGATAATTTATATGACTGGACAATTAAAATTATCAGGTGCGTCCCATTAGGTGATTAATAATATTAGAATATTAGAAATATGATAACAAATTTATTTGTATCCTATAATAGAATTATTGCTCTGTGTTGTGCCTCTGAGTTTTGTACTAAAAAGAATTAATGATCTGCCTTCAAAATGCCATATTTTGCAGCTTGATGAACAAATGACAAACTTTTTGTCTGAAAATTGGAAAAGCAAACTCCAATTGTTTTTGTTTTCTTTTGCTGCATACTTTCCCATGAGATGCCACATAGGTAGTCTTTACACTAGAGAAAAAGATACTGCAAGTAAATATTTCTGACTTAATGCTTCTTGCACAAGTGATTGTTTTACCTTCAAGATGTAACTTAACCTCAACGCTCAAGTAACCGCAAGTTAGCTAAGTTGGCTGTAAGGATGGTTTTCAAGTCACTTGAAACTTTCTTGAATCATTTCAACTTTCTGTCTATAATGACATGCAAAGTAAAGTAACTTGAGATTTTACTTAGGCCTTTGCACACACATTTTTAGTTATAAGTAAAACTTTAATAAGCAGTTCTTAAGTCTTAATTAACAGCCTAGTGTAAAGACTACCATAATTTTGCAAATTTCTTTGATCCATATCTGAAGCGCTGGTGTCTATCGGGGCAGCAAAGGCTACTTGTACATATTTTGCAACTTGCAGCCTTGCACAGCAACTTCAAACAATGTGTGATAAAGGTGTATGTGATGTAAAGATCATGAATTTAGTGATACATGAAGTAAAATGTTGCAAACCGTCTTGTCTAAGGTGAAACACTTTTACCACAGAAAATTATATTTTTAATTACTTAAAAGATAGTGCACATGATTATTAGGACATTGTGTTGATACACATGCATGTATAACTCTGATAATCTCGGTATTTAAGTTTTGATTGTGTTGAATGTCTCTAATGAGCATATTGTGTGTTAAATGTGCTTGTTGTAGAGTTGATCCAGATAGCACTTTACACAAAGACCTGATGCAGCTGAGAGGACAGGAGGGTACAGATCACGTCTTGTTAAACATGACATTCACAGTAAGTGAAGTCAATCTTTTCTAAAGGTTTATTTTATGCTACAATACAAAAAATACACATGTATAAAGAAGTTCCAGTCACCAAGGGTATCTTTTGTGGTTTGAAAATTGATGGTCAGTTGGTTAGAGTAAAGGCAGTCACTATAAATACAAAAAGAATCAAAGGAAAACAATACTTACAGTCACAAAATCAGCGTCCCTTGGATTTCATTTTCATTTTTTTTTTCATTTTCTTTATTTACTCCACATTATCATATTATATAAGAGTTTTTACAGTGACTAGGAATAGAGAAAGAGTGGAGAAGGGCATGATAAAGTAGACTGATTATATGCCCTTTTAAATTACAATACATAATTTGTTTTTCAAGATAAAGAGGGAACCTTACTATAAATAGAGGAGATGAGAAACAGAAGGAAAAGAAGTTTTACATGGGCACGTGGTAGAAATAATATTAATACTGAGCAAAATAATGCTGAAAGAGAGCTCTTTAAAATAATTGTTTTGTGGGTTTTTGGTGAATAGAAATGGGAATATCATTCCAGTAATAACATCCAATAATAATTATTGGATGTTATTACTGGAATATTAATACTAGGACTAGGATTCAGATACTGTAGGGACACAATTCGGGTGGCGTAATTATGTTGCTCAGATACAAGGGTTAGGGTAAAATTGGAGGGCTTCCTATCTACAATAATTATGATCATAAAAGAGTTGGCAGGTATATCAGGAAGCTTAATGAGACCAAGGTTTACGTAATGAGGAGTAATATAATCATGAAGCAGGACGTTATTAATGATTCTGACTACTTTGTTTTGTAACTTTACCAGTTGTGCTAAGGGTGCTTTGTAGTTGTTACCACACAATACGCAAACCATAGGTTAGATAGGGATATACAAGCATGTAATAGATTCTTATAAGTGACTGATCTGTCACATGACGTTTTAGTTTGGTGATAATATTTGCACTTTTACTAATTTTACTACTAATATAATCAATATGGTCTTGCCAAGACAAAAAGCAATCAATAACTAGCCCTAAATATTTTATACTATAAGACTGCTCATGATCGAGACACTGATCAGCTAGTTTAAGAGGGGGGTACAAATTATAATTATTTTTTTTGTCTTGGCTGGAAAATTCCTTTGATTAATGCTATGGTGTGAGGTTGTAGTGTATATTAAGCATTAAATGTTGAAGAAATGTTCTCACTTTCCATGCTGATTCTTTACATCTATTATAACAATATTATTATAATTGTAGTTGGTTACTTCACTTTCCTTAAACATGTAACTTTCACCTTTCACCTTGCACTGGAAGGCTGTTCTTTCCTGTCTTTGTTAAAGACAGTCTGTCTGTTGTTGGGAGGGTTTTACTTGCCACTGCTGTTGTTGTTGCCTTTTTTCTTAGAACTACCATTAAAAATTTGCATTGGTTAAATTAATAATAGATTCAAACAGAGAAAGGTGGGGGATGGTCCAAAAAGAAAAGAAAAAACTATTACAGAAAATCAATTTAAAATGAAATGAAGACTTAGCAAGGTTTACCAAAGTAGGATCTAGCCATGTGTGTTAAGTCTTAAATTTGCTCACTTTCCTGAACCACAAGGAAAGTGAGCAACATTTAATTACCAGTAGTGGCATTGGTTTAAAACCTTTGCAGTTAAATATATATTAACCTTATTTGTATGAACTAAAATATTTTACAACCTTACATTTTAAGTAATAACCTACAGCTTATAATATTGCTTCATTATGTTGCTCTTTCAGGAGAAATTTCCATTTGATCCTCCATTTGTTAGAGTTGTTTATCCCGTCTTGACAGCTGGGTAAGTTTAATAATGTATGCGCCCAAGATGGCTGCAACGTGTTACTTTGTTCTGATGATATTAGGATTTTTTATTTGTTTTCCTACAATCTTTCGATCATCATTTATCAATTTTTCGGTTTATGAAAGACCCTTTACTTTATTGCTGAAATGCCATGGTCCTCCTCGCGTAGTTAGATCAGTGGATGGAAGAAACAAACTTACGCGCTCGATTTCTACTTGGTGCAAACGTGGTCACTTGACGCTTGGTCTGCCTACAAAATTTGATCTTACTATCTACATGGACATCGAATCTAATCCTGGTCCTACATCCTCTCGGATGGTGGGGATACACAGAGAACAAAACGCTTATTTGGGATATGAGTTCTCTGCGTCTTCGACTGCAACGAAACCGATGAACTGGCTTAATCACAATTCACAACACTCTTCTCCATTAGTGCCTTTTGTTCGTCGTACTCAGAGCTTCTGCTACTATTGGAATCTTCCAGGTATCTTATTTCCTTTGGGCAAAAATCGCCAAAGAAAGCTTAGAGGTTGCAGAGCGGGAAAATTGGTTCAAGAAAAGCTGCGGCGCTCGAATAATATTCGAGTTTTGGTTTCTCCCCAAGGCTGTCGATTAAATTCTTCACGATTTACATGCACTATGAAGACTCCCGTTGGACCGAATCCAAGAAATTTAATTGAAATTATTCCTAGCCCGATTAAAAGATACACACCAAGGGCTCGCTGTGTGAATTTTTGCTTGCTAAATGCTCGTTCAATTAACAACAAGACTACCATCATCAAAGACTTTGTTGTCGAAAATAATATTGATCTTCTTGGTGTTACGGAAACATGGCTTCAATCAGATGCTGACAATGAATTAATTATTCGTGATTTATGTCCTTCGGGTTATTCATTTCATCATGTTCCTAGGCCTGGTTCTACTCGTGGAGGTGGAGTTGGCTTGTTATTTCGATCATCTTTTAACTTAAAGTTGCAGCCGCTCAAGAAGTTTATGTCTTTTGAATATGTGGATTTGTTATTGTCAAGTACAGTCAATTTAAAAATCAGAGTTATCATTGTTTATCGCCCACCTCCTTCGACCTTGAATGGTTTAACACCCTCATTGTTCCTAGATGAGTTTTCTACGTTCCTGGAACAATACACCACTGATCCTGGTGGATTATTATTAGTTGGTGATTTTAACATACATGTTGACACCTGTGCTTCCCAACACTCAACTGAATTTCTCCAATTGTTGGATGCTTTCAATCTTACTCAATATACACATGGCTCAACGCATAAAGAAGGACACACCTTGGATCTTGTGATTACACGATCTGATGATAACATTGTCTCGAATTTAACAATTGGTTCTCCTTTTGTCATCTCTGATCATGCTGCTGTTCACTTCCAGCTATCGCTCAATAAGCCGCCGCTCGACAAAAAGATTATTTCATTCAGAAAGCTTCGATCTATTGACTTTGATGATTTTTGTGTTGATGTTATGAATTCAAGCCTTCCTGATCTTTTTGCCTCGTCATCTTCATCCTTGGATTATTTGATTGATCAATATAATAAAGTCCTCGCTTCCATACTTGAGGCTCATGCTCCACTGCAAACCAAGACAGTTACTCTGCGTCCGGCTGCACCTTGGTATTCTGAGGAGATAAATAATTTAAAGAGATCCCGTAGAAAACTTGAACGACGCTGGCGAATGACCAAACTTCCTTCTGATCGTAAGTTGTTTGTTGAGGGATGTAATGCTGTCAACAACTTAATTCGTGACTCCAAGAAGAATTATTTCACATCATTAATTAATGAGAATCAGTCAAATTATCAAAAGCTTTTTAAGATAATTGATAAACTACTACAAAGGAAAACAGATATTCAATATCCCCCCTGCAAATCGCCCACTGATCTTGCTAACAAGTTTATTGAGTACTTCACTACAAAGATAGATAGAATACGGAGTCATATAATGACTGCTGCTCACTCTCATCGGGATACAGTTCCTGTTGTTGACAATGCCTGTCCATATTCTTTTGATAATTTCAAAACGGTAACAGCGGACGAAGTTCATACGTGTATCGTTAAGCTGGCTGCTAAGTCATGTGCTCTGGATCCTCTTCCTGGTTATGTTACAAGAAATGCACTTGGTGTTCTGTTGCATTTCATTTCCAAAATAATAAACATCTCACTGGAATCTGGTCAGATGCCTTCGCAACTCAAGGTTGCCATGTTACGCCCACTCCTTAAGAAACCTTCTTTGGATCATACACAGTTCTCCAATTATCGCCCGGTGTCTAATCTTTCATTTATCAGCAAAGCAATTGAAAAATTGGTAGCTAATCAACTTATCTCTTACATTAATGAATATGGGTTAAATGAGACATTTCAGTCAGCGTACAAGCAATATCACAGTACCGAAACTGCACTCATCCGTGTGCACAATGATATCCTTTCTGCCATTGATAATCGTCGAACTGTAATTTTACTCCTGTTAGACCTTTCTGCTGCCTTCGATACAGTCGATCATGCCATTCTCCTTTCTCGTTTGCGTGTACGATTTGGGATAGCTGGAAAGCCTCTATTATGGTTGCAATCTTATTTATCGAATCGCATGCAATATGTCTCCGTCGAGGGTGGTACCTCTACGAAACATGACCTTGAATGTGGAGTGCCACAAGGTTCTGTCTTGGGACCCATTTTGTATTTGCTTTATACTTCGCCGCTTTCAGACATCGTAAAGAAATTTAACTTGAGCTATCACTTTTATGCTGACGACTCACAGCTATACTTGTCTTTTCAACCAACTGTACTGGGTGATAGGGATCTAGCGGTGTCTAACATCGAGAGCTGTGTGAATGAAATTAATCATTGGATGATGGTTAATCGCCTTAAATTAAATAAAGACAAGACTGAATTATTGGTGATCTCCGCTAAACATCTTCCAAGACCACTCCTTCACGAAATTTCAGTTGCTGGTGAAACTATTAACTCCGTGCAAAAGGCGAGAAATATCGGCACTATCTTCGATAGCCATTTTTGCTTTAATGATCATGTTACTAACATTTGCAAATCTTCGTTTTATCATCTGCGAAATATCAGCTATATCAGGGAGTTTCTTTCAGCGACTACTACTGAATTGCTGGTTCATATGTTTGTAACTTCGAAGTTGGATTACTGTAATTCTCTTTTGTATGGCCTACCAGCCTACACTATAAAAAAGTTACAACACGTCCAGAATGCCGCGGCGCGCCTTGTCACACTTACAACAAAGCATGATCACATTACGCCTGTTCTTTTTAATCTTCACTGGCTTCCCGTTGAACAACGTATTATTTTTAAGATTTTACTTATAACCTACAAGGCACTTAATAACTTGGCACCGTCGTACATTTGTGATTTGATTACATCTTACACTCCATCACGTCAACTACGCTCATCATCGAAGCACCTTCTGGTTTCTCCATCCTATAACTTGAAAACATATGGCGCAAGATCTTTCTCTGTAGCAGCACCATCATTATGGAATGCTTTGCCATGTGAAATTAGAAATGCTTTGTCTGTGTCTGTTTTTAAAAGTAGATTGAAAACGTTTCTTTTTAGGAAAGCTTTTTATAATTAATTTTAGCTGTTTTAAGTGTTAATTTTAAAGTTTTGTAAGGCGCCTTTGAACAGTAGGATACTGGCGCGGTATAAATCTTTTATTATTATTATTATTATTATTATTCAAAGTGATCAATACATGAATGAAGGGCATGGTCCAGATTTGTTACTGGACAAGACAATTCCTTGTACTCATATTTTCCTTGGCAAAAAAAGCTACAAAACTTTTCTTGGCTAATATCAACCTGGAAGCAAACGTTTTCTTGAATACCATCTGGGTCACTGAGTTCTGCTGTTTGTGCTCCATTTAACATCAACAATATGCTTTATTTCCCCCATTTAATGACATTACAAACATATAATCGTTTAAATAAAAAGAAAAAGAGGGTACTGGCTACCTTACCCTCAATAAGGAGGGAACTATGGCCTTCGTCAGAAGTTGTCTTTTTGTTTTATGCATCTTGAATGGTACGACACCTAATGCTTATGGTCTAATGATTCTGTGTCAGAAATTATTTCCTACAGTGTAAATGAAGTGTTACAGTTCATTGAGAAATGCATATTGTTTATCATGTCAAAAGTATTCCCTTATTGGTACATGTATATTAAGCTCACAACCTTGTGTAGACTTGTCATGAATATTTTCTAAGCACAAAGCCACTATGAGACTTGCTGCAAGAAAAGTCAGTTTGTTATTACTTGAAATTGTGTAGTGTTCTTCATGTCACAAAATGGACCAAAGGAAAAATCTTAGTCCCCAACTGCAGGCACCAAGGATTTTCCTGTGGTCCTCAGTAAAGGTTGCATTATTTTATTCAATTGCACAAACATTGCTTGCAACTCAGTGCTCGAACTTAACGGTCATCCACTCGTCCAAGATGAATAAAAAATTCCGTAAACGAGTACTTGTCTTTCCCACTAGTCATTTGGACGAGTAAAGGTATCACTCTCTGAGAAATACATGTAATTTGTTCTGTATTGTACCAGAAAGTGCCTTGAAACAAACGAAGAATGGCCAAAGGCAAACGTTTCAAAAACGAACAGGCAAAAAGTGCTAGGCACTCTCTTGCCGAATAAAAGTCTGGGTTCTACTTGAAACAAAATGTACTGTGGGATACAATATGGCGGCTTTTCATTTCGAAAGTCTGATTGTGATTGGGTTGTTCCAGAAAAAATCCACACACCCCGACGGATGGGATTCTGGAAATTCTTGCGGGAGGGGGGGTCAAAGACCCTGGAAATCCAGGCGGGAGGGGGGGTTGAACTCGAAAAAGTCTTCTGCAGGGGTCATTTCAACCGATAGTTAACGCGATTTGAACGTTTAGTTCGGTAACACTTTAGCGCTCTCAGACCCTGAAGATAGTAGAAATATTTTGTTCACATATTTCTCACCTGACATAAATGATAATCTAAGTTCCTTTGCAGGTCCTTTTATAGCAGAAAACGTGAACAAGATACTAAAGAAAGAGCCGTCGCAACGTTATTGCAACGAAGAGTTTGAAACTCCTGACACATTTTTACTCGTACCCAGACCCAGCACGCCACCGTTGAGTAATTTCATGTTAGCCCCGTTGAAATCTCGGTTGTTTCGTGTAATGATACTAGTAAAGAAAGTAAACAACTGATTTACTTTCACACCTTCGCACTTTGCATTCTTTAGGGTTTTTTTTAGTTTTTCATCTAGGTCTACAATTATCAGCCTAGTCTGCCTGCTTCTCAGTTTTTTTTAAACTTCAGCCGGATTCCCCTCTTAGTCGTAAAAGGAGGAACGTCAAATTCTAGCGTCTTTGTAACAAGGTTTGAGAAACGTAAAGAGAATGATTTTTTTTGCGCTAAGTAATTGCTCTCAAGTTTGCTTTGTCCCCTTCCGAGACCTCTGCAGCCGCAGTAGCTTCTGCTTTAACATTTGCTTATTACTTACGGTCACAGTTTATTAAGTTGTTACCTTTACCAAAAAAAAAACAGTACACATTTAACAACAAAGATGTATTTATTTGCAAATATATGGTGCAACAAACATGTACATAGTGTAAAAATAAAGAAAAACCTGTTACTTATTTTTTACCACCGTGACTATGTTCCCAATAATCTTTGTGGTACGAAAATACCTTGAAAACTTAGTCAATTTTGAACTGTAAACAATTTTGAATGATAACTCTTAAACATAAAGTGGACGAGACTGACATTATCTCTCCAAAAGGAATGACTGTTGAACTCTTTTGTCATGTTCTCTACTAATTGTATTTACTTTTGGACCATATTTAGCGCAAAGAAAGAACAAGGGCAACTGATTTTATGAGCTAAGAATGTAAACACTTGTTCGCGTTTTAGCATTTTTGCTCCTTTCTTTTCTTAGTTCCACGCAACAGAATTTTTGATAAAATTTAGGCAAAGCTTTAGAAATTAAAAAGAACATCTTCTATACGTGATTGTGTGTATTTTCTATTAAAAATAAATTAAATTTAAGCCTAATATTTTTTTCCCGGAAATTCAGGCGGGATGGGGGGTCTTTTTGTCTTGGAAATCCAGACAGGAGGGGGGGTCTTGGGCTTCAGGAAATCCAGGTGAGAGGGGGGTTAAGAAATGACCCCATCCGTCGGGGGGGTGTGGATTTTTTCTGGAATAACCCATTATATCTATTTTCCTTTGGTGAATAAAAACGTAAGCCAAAGTATGTCGAAACGGAAACAACTGCAAGGCTCACTGTACTCTTTCTTTGGAGGAAAGCAATCATCAGATGATAAAGAATTAACACAACTTCTGAAACACCTGCTCCGGCCAAAAAAACACATAAGTTCCAGGAGTCATGGAAGGATAAATACAAATGGCTGAGGTTTGACGGAAAGGAAAACAAAATGTTCTGCGAGTTTTGCAGAGATTTTCCAGATAGCAAAAACATGCAATACTCCCTGAGGATTGGAATGGACAGCCTAAAAGCACATGAGGCAAGTGATGGACATGCGATGAGCTCAGCAGCGAAATGTGCAAGCGAGAGGCCAAGGGAGGAAAGGCCTATTCCTGCTGCAATGAACACACTTGATGAAGAAACTTTCAAGAAAATGGAATTTCTTTTTAACACAGCATATTATATCGTATATTTAAAACTTCCGTTTTCTATTTTCCCACAGTTGTGTTCATTGCAAAAAAAGAATGGTTTGTTCCTTGGAAACACATACATGAATGATCACGCTTGTAAAGAGTTCTGCAAACACATCTCTCAAACCTTCAAGGCAGATCTACTAGATTCTTTATGTACGGCTAAGTTTATATCTATGATGGCTGATGGAGCAACAGATGTCTCGTGTTTGGAAGAAGAAATTGTGTACGTGAGATTTGTATCTGGTGGGGCTCCAAAAACAATGTATGTTGGGCTGGAAGAGGTTGAAAGTTCCAAGGCACCAGGAATTTTAAAGGCAATCAAGTCTGTTATGGATACCATTGACCCACAGTGGATGCAGAAATTGATAAGCACAGGCACTGATGGGGCATCTGTGATGATGGGTAGGAATGGTGGTGTAGTTTCACTAATAAAACAAGATGCACCTCAAGTGATTTGGATTCACTGTGTAGCCCATAATTTAGAACTGGCATTCAGTGACACTTTGAAGTCAAATGAAACCATGATGAGCATCAAGGAACTTTTAAATGGCTGTTGGAAACATTTCAAGTACTCCCCGAAGGCTCTGAGAGAATTGCGAGAACTGGCAGAGACAATGGAAATCAAGGTGGGAAAGCCGACTAAGGCCAGTGGAACTCGCTGGGTTCCCCATTTGCTGCATGCGTTAGCTGTTCTGTTGCAGAAGAACCTTCCAGCAATCATTTCTCACTTTGAGCACACAGCAGAAGCTAGGGATGCTTCGGCAGAAATGCAAGGCCAGGCAAGGAACTTGGCAAGGAAGCTCAAGGCTTACAAATTCCAGCTTCACCTTCATTTGATGTGGGACATTCTAGAGGAAATATCAAGGATCTCGCTTATTTTTCAGAAGGATTCTATCTCTATTTCACAGGTGAAAGCTGAAACAGAGCGAGCTAGCCAAGCCTTAGAGAACATGCAAAGACGATCAGGAAGACATCTTGCTGCCTTTCAAGAAGAAGTTGGAGATGGAACCATGTTTAAAGGGGTCAATCTTTCAAGGAACAACACAGATGACAGAATGTTTGAACAAAGCAAAGGAGTAATCATCAGCGATACTAAGCAATTTCTGGCCTCAAGATTTGAAAACTTCAGTTCCCCAGTACTAAAAGCTTGTGTTGTTATCAGTAATCAGAAGTCTTGGCTAAGGGATATAATTGATCTAGGTTTGTACGGAGAACAAGAATTGGTTACTTTGGCCCAGCAATTTCAGACAGTCCTCAGAAGCAATGGTTTTGACTTGGAAGTAGCAAAGGATCAGTGGCTATCTCTAAAACTGTACTCTTGTGATCACAGACATATAACAAGCTTAAGTCAGGCTGAGTTCTGGGTAGAAGTGTTCACACAGGTGTATCCAGATGAATGTGATCTCTCACATGTGTTGATGGTGGTTGAGATTTGCCTGGCAATGGCAGTATCCTCATCTTGCTGTGAAAGGGGCTTCTCTTGTATGGGGAGACTCAAGTAGAGTATTGAAACTCACTTGATGTTGGCACTGTTGACATGCTCATGAACATTTGCCTCAATGGTCCAAATCCTGAGGACTTCACAGCTGCAAAGAGCAGTTTTACATTGGAACCAAACCTCACAAAGAATGCGAAGGCTTTGCTTAAAGGATCCATGAGCTAAGCCTAAGATAGCAATGGTCGTGACGGTACTGCTACAATTATGTACATGCATCTATATTGCAGCCTAACTGTGAAATCATACTGTAATACACTTATTTTGCTTATGTACTGGTAAATAAATACTATGGTTGCGTTTATTTGATTGCAGTTTCATTTATTAACTTGCAGACACAAATGGCATACACTCGAAACCCAAAAAAAAATGTTAAGAGTGACCAGTAGTTTTGCTGATGGACCAGTAATTTTTAACCCTCCTGGTCCTGTGGAAGACCAGACCCAAAAGTTAATTTCGAGCACTGCAACTCTCATTACCCTCTTAAAAATATACACAAACTGCATTTGGCATGCATGCAATAAGAAAGTATTAATTGTCTGAAAATGTCTCTTCTGTTCCATCAAATTCCACATCAATCTTTGCTACATGGAGTTGGTGGTCAGCAAATTGTAATTTTTAAAAAGATGATGACATTTTTTTAATTTGTAGTAAGACAATGTTTCAATGTTGCAAACGTCGATCGACATTGTCGATCGTCATTGTCAGTTACAAAAATATGTTTAGAAAACCGTTAGTACTAAATAACAACTAATAAAGCGAAACATGCATAATTAATTATGATGAAGTAACATATTTGAGTGAGTTATAAAGTATTAGAAAGGATGAAAAAAATGGTTGGAACTTTTACAACAAGGTGGAACATGCATAATTAAGTGAGATCACACGGGGAGAACAACCAAATAAACACATGAAGGAAAATAAAGCCTAAACCATGGTCAGCAAATGCATTTAATTCTGTTTTTATTTTATGGACTACATGTAGTACATGTAGGCAAAAAAATACTTTAAACAATAAACTACAACAGGTACCAGTGCTAAACGTTTTTTTCTCTTTAGTTATGTTCTAAGTGGAGGAGCTCTTTGTATGGAACTTCTCACACCACAGGTCTGTAAAAAGTTTTAACTGCATCATTTAAACATAAAGTAAGCATGTTTCATGATTTCCTGTCTTGTATGGTTGTGGGGAGTGTTTACTGGCTAAGGGAAAAGGGAGTTAAATGGAAGAGTGATGCCTGTGTCTAAGAGTTAAATGCAAGATGTCATGTTGAGCAAATCACCTGACAGTGTGAGCAAATGTTATGGGTAGTCCCCCTTTTGTACCGAATCTGATGTCCACTTCTGCAGTGTTCTCTTCCCTTTCCACTCTGACCATTGCACTCTGAAGTATTGAAATGTGAGTTTAAAGACCCATGTTCACCCAATTGACATTGCGCACCACACTGATTTTCACACAGACGGAAAATCTGCAAATCACCAGTGATCACTGCTTTGTGAAAAGAACTGTAATCCATGTTCATCTGGCTTATTTCACCAAGTATTGCTACTTTTTGTGTAACGGTTTTCTTAACATCATTTCTCTTCATTTCCATCTACATTTCAAGAATAGTCATAGTAGTGGCAAGAAAAAGACTTTGCGCTCCGATGGTGTTGTTTTTTTAATTTTGTGTAACATATATGATTCATTTCATATATCATTCACACATAAAATTATTTGTTAAAAATTCATTTAGTGTGGGGTCATCCTGTGGAAAATACTTCATAAACTTGTAGGAATACATGTATGGTCTTCCATTATTAGGCTGATGTCTCCTTGAATTTGTTTTGTAATTATGCTGGCAAAACATGACTTTTGTCCTCTTACTTTGTCGATACATGGTTGCTGCCAAACATTCAAGTTGTCAGTGCTATTAATACAGTTATACCGAAGGAAGATACCTGCCATCTCAGAGACTGTGCTTAGCTAGTATTTTTTAGCAAAGAAATGAGAGGATTTAATACCTTTGAACATGTATCTGTCATAGCGATATTCCAGACTTCAACAGATGACAGACCTTGGCAAATAGTTTGATCAGTTTTTTTATTTGAGAATGAACTGGACCAGCGCTGTTTGGCATTCGATAAGCTTAATGAGCTGCCATTGAGTCTACTGCAGCTAATTTCTCTTTGCAGGAATTTCTATAATGACAAGGAAAAACCTTAAAGATCACTGTTCATAAACCTTATGGAGCACAAAGATTAAAACTTGTGCAGTTTGCAATTAATCAAGTTACTAATGAGTGCCCCCCCCCCCCCACCCTGTCATGTTAAAATTAGGACATGTAGACACTAGGTGTGGTCACAGCCAGAGCTGTGGAATAGGTAATCAAGGCGAGTTACTTAGTTTTTGGAACCCTTTACCGTGTCACTTTTAGTTAGCCGTAAATGCAAGTGAAACAATTGACTTCCTTTGCTTCCTCAGTCACTGAAAGTTTTACATGATTGCAATTGCAGTTTGTGAAGGAAAATGTCTTTCTTAGGCACAAAGATTAAAATACATGTAAATTACTGCAATATAGAAAAATAAACCGATGCCCATTTAGTTGTTATTTATTGTGATATTTCATGCCACTGGGACTCGGCAGGAAGATTCTGGTAAACCAATCAGATCACAACAATAAACAATAGAGATGGTTCAAAACAATAACAAATGTGGCAGCGCAAGGCCTTTCGGGTGGACATGGGTCTTTAAAATGTTAGGGAAAAACTTAGTCAATTGAAAATAATACTTTGGAATACATGTATATATGGTGGGACAGATATTTAAGATGTCAAGCTTAAAACCAGGTTTCAGGTAGTATTTAGGAGATAGAGAACATGGATCATTACTATGTAGATACGTTATAGTTGTGTTAAGATGTGAATGATAATTATGGTGTTTCTGGGACATAATTATTGTTGATTCCATAAATTAATATTTGTTCAAAACTTTGTCCTAATTTAGAGTAAATCCCCATTCCTTGGGTGACCAATTATTGGTCAGAGTGTCTCTTAACATGGGCTGAAGGATGTGGAGAAAGTGAGTCTTAGTGGAATTTTAGGCTAAGTGATTTACAGTAGTCTTGCTTTTGCTGTCAGGGCTGGAGCAGTGCCTATACTGTTGAGGCTGTAATTGTGCAAATTGCTGCTACACTGGTGAAAGGAAAGGCAAGAATTAACTTCCAAGATAACAAAAAGGTACATTTATTTATTAATTCATAGTTGGCATATTGTATGACTCTAGACTTCCCTTATCAAATTGCATCTGATTAGTTAATAGGATTCCTGCTTTAACATAATTATGATAATAAATGCTCTTTCCATCTATTTTAATAAGCTTATTGTTCCAAATTATATTTTCCGCAGTAAGAGGCAAAGTGGAAAAAGCATTTCTAAAATCATTCCACCACTGGAGGAGTTCACTATAAAATGATGAATTAATATTATAATCCCTCATATTATAGTTACAGCTAAGTCCCACCATAATTTTCCAGCAGGTAATCTAAAAAGGCCTTCCATGGAATTCGGCCCGGTGAATAAATTCTTCCAAGCCAAGCTAACCTTAATGATATTATAGACGTTTCAATATCTGTTAACCGAAGTCCTCCAAATTTATATCATTGACTACTGCTAATCGAGCTATTTTATCTGGTCCATTCCACAGAAAATTATATATAATAGTGTTAAGTTGTTTTATAAACTCTTGGGGAGTTGGTAGAACTGAAAACACATATGTCATTTTTGAAAGCAAAAAGGATTTAATAATTGTAATTTTGCCAAGCAGCGAGAGGCCCCTGCAACGCCACAGTCGTATCTGCAGCCGAATATCTTTTAATTTGTCATAAAAATTTCCCTGCAATCGTTCAATTTCATTATATGTGAAAACTATACCGAGTGCTTTAACGGTATTTACCCATGTTAGCCCTAGGGGTGCCGCTGTATCATTTCGACAAGAACCGATCCACATAGCTTCGGTTTTTTTATAATTAACCTGCAATCCGGAACAGGTTTTAAATTGATCTAGCAAATTAAAAATACGTTGAGCATTTTCAATGTCAGGCACAAACACGGTAAGATCGTCAGCATATTGTACAAACTTGAACTCCTCTTTTCCTATTTTAATGCCTTGAATATTTGCTGTACGGATATAATAATAACTTAATAACAAAGAAAAAAACAGAAACAGAGCCGAATCCTTACCTCAGTGCCTTTGGCCCAAGTAAAAAGTACAGAATGTATGTGAGTGTATGGATGGTTCATCCCTTTTTAGAAAAATTGTGTAATTTGAACTTCTATATTTCCCAGAGTGTGAAATGCAATACATTTTTTCTTATTTCTGTGTAGACCCAGTGGCTAAAGGTATCATTTTAACCCCAAAATAAAATTATTATTGTATTGGTTAAGAAGGTAATTTTCTTTTCTTGGAGTGGTTGCTCACCTGAATTCCATGAACATGTACCTACAACTTCTACAATAAAGATTTAGTATGCCCAGTTTCAATCATCCTTCATTTTAAATTTAGTGAATCATATGAAGTGTTTAACCCATTGACTACCGCAGGTTTTTACATTTTCGGAGTGATTTTCCACCTATAAACGATGAATAGCAATTCGTGACTCTTTATTTGAACTACCAGGGAAAATTGGTGCTGTCCTAAGCCACTGGAGGCTCAAGGTTTCTGAACACGTCATTTTGACGTAGCTATTTTTTATCCGTGAAGCGACAACAATGGCCCAAGTTCGGTTTGCTTGCGATTTCTGCTAAATTTACAGCCATTTTTCATCTTTAGCGACTGCCTGAAGCGTGACGGTAGCTAAGAGTCCACTTTCTCAAAGAATCGAGCAAGGTGATGTACTTTGTTGTTGAATTTGGCTTGTTCCTCGACGAACTGGGAATTTGGCCGGTCGAACACTTAGTACCTTTGGGACTCGACTATTGATGAATTTCTCGACCTACCGCCACATATTTTGGAATTTCTATGTACTGAAGATGACCACGAGCAGGAAATTTTGGCGGTAGGTCGGAGTGGCTGTAGACTAAGTTTATATGTGAAAGAATTGGGGGAAGGAACGGGCGCTGTCAAAAATTCTCGTTAGTTCCCAGCATGCAATGCATTCAAGATGTTGAAAATGTCAGGAAGGCCCGAATGCACTGGAACAAAAGGCTGTATCTACGTTCGGGAGAAGAATATGAACAAAAAAAGTCATTTCTAAGCTAGAAAAAGGACTGAATTTCGTTATGATGGTTGAATTTTGGTTTTTCGATGATAATTTCCCTAAAAAACATGAAGGCAAAAAGGGGCATTTTTGTTGTTTCTCTTTGACGTTAGAAACGGCCAGTTTCGTTCTTGTCCAAACTCAAAAGGCCATATTTGGTAAAAATCGCTACGTTTCTTGCATTTATTGGATATCCAAATTTAAAGGGCATTCCATTTCGTGCTCACAACTAACAGTTCAGGCAATATTCATGCGATTGAGAAAGTTGCAATGTTTTGAAGCATGGGAGTTTTTTACGGCCGGTTTTGGCCGGCACGGGTGCCAATGGGTTAATTGAGTACTTCTTGTCTTTCCTCTAATAACTGTAGGCAGGGGTTTACAGCCTGGTAAGAGCTCAACAGTCCTTTAGGTCTTTGGTACAGATCCATGAAAAGAATGGTAAGGATGGTTTACACCAAGGCAATAATTAATAATGATGATGATAAGTAACTTTAAAAGTAACTTTACTTTAACCAGAGTAGCCCATTCAGCTATGAGGCTGGTATTCATAGGGGCCCTGGAAATAAAGAAATGATGTTGATGATGATGATGATGATGATGATGATGATGATAAGCAATAATAATAAGCAAATTTTTATATAGGATAACCCATCAGTACATTAGTAGTGTTATCAAAGGGGACCTTCCTCTTAAAAATAATAATACTAACAATAAATGGGCATCTACATTGGTAACTTGCAAAATCTCTAGGACATGAAGCAAATATTAAAACAAAACTAAAAATAATATTATTGATACTTAAAATTTATGAAAAATAAATGTCTGCAGCTGCTTTGAAGGTGACAATGCTTGGTTTATCAATGGGCTCTTTGCAGGATTTCAGTCACATGGTACAAAAACGCCATGCTGGGACGCAAACAACCCACTGGGGCTAGACAAACAAAGAAAATTACCATTTTAAGCTCTTTGTTTGACTAGTCCCAGTGGGTTGTTTGCGTCCCAGCATGGCGTTTTTGTACCCTGTGACTGACATCCTGCAAAGGGCCCATTATTTCTAATGGCAGCTTGCTCGTAATGGAGAAGTGAGGTTGAGGGTCAATCAGACAGTCTGTCTGTCTGTCTATTGGTCCTCCCCTCCTTCCATCCTCCGTCCTTCCTTACTTCACCTCTTGCCTGTTACTTCCTTCTTTTCCTCTCTCCCTACTTTCTCTGTTTGTATTTGTTAATTCGATGCATTGCTTGCTGTTACAGTCAAAACGCCTGAAGCTTTCCGCCTATAAAATGATTAATGCATTCATTAATCCAGAGCCACTTCGATTCTTGGCTTCAAATTTCAAAAAGTCAACTGAACATTGGAATCATCCAACCGTAGCAAACATTCGAATATTGAATGTTGATTGGACTAATGACAAAGCATATCCAAATACGGAAAATTTGTTCATCACGCAAGGGTAAAATGGCAGCCAGAAATGTGTTGGGAGGTCTATAACAACCAGATAAAGCTCTTTCCATTCCCATGAGAGAGGAGATAATAAATCTCTATAACCAAGGTCACAATACAAGGGGTTGGTTTCTCAATGGGCTCTTTGCAGGATGTCAGTCACGTGGCACAAAAATGCCATGCTGGGACGCAAACAACTCACTGGGGCTAGACAAACAAAGAAAATTACCATTTTAAGCTCTTTGTTTGACTAGTCCCAGTGGGTTGTTTGCGTCCCAGCATGGCATTTTTGTACCCTGTGACTGACATCCTGCAAAGGGCCCATTATTTCTAATGGCAGCTTGCTCGTAATGGAGAAGTGAGGTTGAGGGTCAATCAGACAGTCTGTCTGTCTGTCTATTGGTCCTCCCCTCCTTCATCCTCCGTCCTTCCTTACTTCACCTCTTGCCTGTTACTTCCTTCTTTTCCTCTCTCCCTACTTTCTCTGTTTGTATTTGTTAATGCATTGCTTGCTGTTACAGTCAAAACGCCTGAAGCTTTCCGCCTATAAAATGATTAATGCATTCATTAATCCAGAGCCGCTTCAATTCTTGGCTTCAAATTTCGAAAAGTCAACTGAACATTGTAATCATCCAACCATAGCGTCCATTCGAATATTGAATGTTGATTGGACTAATGACAAAGCATATCCAAATACGGAAAATTTGCTCATCACACAAGGGTAAAATGGCGGCCAGAAATGTGTTGGGAGGTCTATATCAACCAGATAAAGCTCTTTCCATTCCAATGAGAGAGGAGAAAATAAATCTCTATAACCAAGGTCACCATACAAGGGAAATTTCCTAAGATTTAGAGGTAACTGAACGTATAGTGCGGAATATACTGGACTATTTGAGACGTTATTTTTTCTTTAGCCAAGTAAGTGTGATGAATGCTGATCTTCTGCAGGTGATCGAGATATGGAAGTTACAAAAGCTAAGTATTTATGCAACTGAAATACAATCCAGACTTTTACTAGAGGGAATCTGCACTTTGAATAAACTACCGTCCATCCCGTCGATAAATGAAAGATTCGATATTCGAATGGACGCTACGGTTGGATGAAACAATGTTCAGTTGACTTTTCGAAATTTGAAGCCAAGAATCGAAGCAGCTCTGGATTAATGAACACATTAATCATTTTTAGGCGGAACGCTTCAGGCGTTTTGACTGTATGTATGTTATGTATAATTATACTACATTTGTGCAGATACTTAATACTAGACAAATTTAAATACATGTCCTTATTTGATGACAAACCCTTCTCTGTTTGAAGTTGAACATTGCTCTTTTTCATCTTCCAGCAATAAATAATAATCTCAAATGATACTCACACCATGATGTAAACTTCCTGTGTTGAACCACTGACATTATTTTCTATTTTTTCCTGTTTTAAGGATGGTACACACCTCCAAAACATGAAGGGTGACTTAGTGAAGTGCTGTCCTTTGATTTCTGTGAGCTGCTTTTTGCAAGAGATAATTATTTTCCATGATAGGAAATTTCTTCTGAGGTTACATGTATAACATATCAAGACGATACAGATGTAGTACTCAGATTTCAATTTTAAGCCTTCTTTTGTCCACTTTCCGAGTACCTTTTGGCAGAATATCACTCCTTGTTTATTGGGATAGAACTTTGTGTCAGTTACTTTTCCTAGTGCTTACTGGTGGACTGTCATTTTACTGAAATTAAAATCTGGAATTTAGGTTAAGGACAAAGACATTATCTTGTAGCACACTGTCTAGCATGCATAGTTACTGTTACTCTTGCTGCAGTAACACTGTGTAAGGTTTCTCATTTGAATCAGTTTACAGTCAAAACGTTTGTTTAGATTCTGTTTTAATCAACCGTCTTTCATGTCAGTCTTGAAACCATCTCTGCTGTGAAGTGAAATTGGTTACAGGAGATCTCAATAAAGGCATTTGTTTTCCCAGGGTGGTCAAGTTTTGACACTGCCACATTAGGTGCATGTGTCCTTTCCTAGAGAACCAAATGTTTACCAACAGAAGCTAAATGTTAACACAACCTCGTTCCCAGGGTCTTCTTCTCCTCCCCTGGAGCGAGGAACGAGGTTGAATGTTGCTGCTAGGCTAGAGTGAAAAGAAGGGTGATCTTCAATATGGAGGGTCAAAAACAACACTTTAGGGAGGAGAGGGTAAGGGTGTCCACCTTGTTCCAGCTCTTCATGGAGTGCCTAGCTGCTGATTGATCTGTTGACGGGCGTCAATTTGTTAAGTGCTTTGAATGAGTTTGTTCTGGGTATGGTGTCTCTTTTGGCCATTTTTAATTGGCTGTTTATCCCATGGATGAATTCATACAGACCATGAACAGCTGGGACCCAAGGGGATGTCTTGATTTAGGGTTAATTGTAGCTCACAAATGAAAGAATCTTGTGTTAATTTTAATTATCTTTGTGTTTTGCGGTACACCAGTTACAGCATCACTTTCAAAAGTGTGAGCATTTCTAATTAATTTAAATTTTTAGTTAGCAGATGCACAATCATTTGTCAAGTATTGTGTCAACATAACAAAATCAAATGGTCAGATAAACCTTTTGTGGGTTGAAATTGAAGTTATAATGGCAGTTTTGGTGCTTGCTACCATAAAATTTTGCAGGTGAGTTAAAATTGGTCTCTATTCTCTGTCCTAGGTGAAAGTTGTCTTATGGGCTGCAGATTAACTGATTTCATATATTTATTAAATGCTTTTAACAGCCAAACTGGCTTTCATCTAAGGTTTCATTATACTTTGTTCTTGTTACATGTAACTTCTTTTATATGGTAAAAACCTGCTTGTATGAACCTAGTGAAAAGCTGTAGGCTAACATTTGCGCATTTAAAAACTCAGATACAAGAGTCTGTTAGCCTACAGAAAAGAGACTCTTCCTTGGAAAACCAAGAAAAAATGCAAAATATAGTAAAAGTCTAAAATGTCTATTTGGCAGTTGTCAGTTTTCATTACAATGTGTTGGATATAAACATCCTGGAATGAATCAAAGTACCAAGGGCAGGGTTGAAACTGCAGCCATATTGAAGAAGTTGCTGGGTGAATGACTTTCACCTGTTCTCTTATGAAAACCAGAATGTATTTAATAAGGACATCTGGCCTACATTTTCAGTAGATGCCGAGTATATAAGATTCAAGTTAGTAGGCTACCCTGGAAAAATCTAGGTTCTTAAGGGCAGGTTTTTACTTTAGTCTTTCTTAAGTAAGTATTGTACATAGTGGTAAGTAATTATTCAAAAAATAAAGGGCTATTTTGTCATCTTATTCAACTGTTGTTTTGTTGTTTCCTCAACTGTGTCATTACTAACGTTCAATTTCCAGACCTGTTGGCGAATGGCTGGGAGCAAATTGACTTCATACTGTAAAAGCTCTATTAAGCCCCCCTTCTCTGTTAACCCCCTCCCCTCTCTGATAAGCCCCCCGTCTGGAAGTAGTTTTTTTGTAATAAGCCCCCCCTCTCTAATAAGCCCCCTCCCCCTTTTGGGATATGAAATTTTGTAATACAACCCTCCTATTCCCTCTTGCAAAATCAACTTCATGTGGCCCAATTGGTTTTTTTTTTTTTTTAATATACAATCAAACACGTAAGACTGTTTGCTGCTCTTTATCAGATAATAAAATTTCACTGTAGTTGTTTGAGTTTTATACTAAAACTGTTTTAAGACGAAAGCAGGGTGTTTAAGATTTGAAATAAGCCCCCCTCTCTAATAAGCCCCCCATTAATAAGACCTGAAATTAAACAATATAAGCCCCCCGGGGCTTAATAGAGCTTTAACAGTAGTTACAGTATTTCCACAGTAGTGTTCAAGTCTAAAAACTAAAATTTCTTTTTTTAGAAACTGGATAACTAGCAACTCTAATAGAAAGTATGGAGATACCACCTTGTACAGCATTATAAGCAGCACCACAGGAAAGTACCAGCACTGCTCAGTAGCTGTCAGGTGAATTGTCACACTTAAGGATTCATCCATTGACTCAAAAGTTGGCTGTATGTTGTATAGCATAGCAAACAGCATCTTGACAGAATACTGATATTTTGTATCGTTTTCAGATGTCATTGTTTAGGATTTCATCCACAGACTCAAAACAGAATCACTATTTTATTGTTCAATGTTTCACTAAAAGAAAACAGGAAGGCTGATCAGGCCATCTATTCCATCCCCATGCAATACTTTTGTGTACATTTTATGTCAAACCAGCTTTCACAGGAACAGTAGGAATTACCAAGTGTTTGTTACCGTTCGAAGTGATGAGATCTTGATGTCTGTTCAATGTAATTATTTTAGTTTTCATTGTTTCTTTTAAACCTATTTAAGGATAAATACTTTCTTTGCTTTAAAATCAGACACAAGGATATGGCGATCTGATGTTGTAGTTATACCTAAAGGTTGTTGTAGCTTGGCAACAGTTTTCCCCGTAAAGTGACCCTCGAGGGTAAACTGTTGCACAATACCCTTCTGTAGTCGCACACCAGAATATTGTCATGTGTGTCTATACATAATCCCCATGGATCTTGAAATTGTCCATCTCCTTCTCCTTCTTCTCCAATCTTACGCAAAAACGTTCCCGAAGTATCAAACACTTTCAAGCATTTTCCTCTGTAATCAGACACGATGAACTTGTTCTTGTGATGGGCACAGCCCTGAGCAAGGCTCAGTTTTTCTGCGCCGCTGTCTCCAAAATTAAATACAATTGTACCATCCTTTCTCAACACTTGAACTCGACTTTTCGCACATTCAGCGACAACAATGCGTCCTTGACTATCCATGCAAATACTTCTCGGCGATCTAAATGCAACTTCTCCTCCATCTTGTTCTCCAAAGCCTTCCATGTATACCCCCGTGTGGACATTAAACTGCTGTATGCGGTTATTTTTTTCGTCTGCCACCAGCACTTCATCTTCGTTTACAAATGTCACGTCTGTCGGACAGTTCAGCTCCCCAAGATTGTTTTCTGTGCTACCCAGTTGCCGCACATACTTGCCTTCTTTGTCAAATATCATGACACAGTCCATTTCACGGTCTGCTACGGCGATTAGTCCTTTGCTGTTCACTGCAATCCCCGCCGGTCCTTTCAGAGCATCTCTCCGTTTATTTTTGCAGTGATGTTATATACGCCTGGCACTTTAGGGATACATTTCACCTGGAAATTCCCATCTGATTGTTCGTTGATCATCAAACTTGCCACTTGATCAGCTGGCTCGATTAGCATTTCAACTTGATCTGTGTGGCCTTCGTTGCTAGCTTCCCTTTCGCGTGTTTTAGGACAAATCAAAAGCAATGCCTCTACACCAGCTTGAAAATTCTGACTCAGTCCTTCTACAGTGGATATATTTGGGTCTGTTTCGCTGGTTTTGATAACACCTAGACTCAAATTCTCAAGTGCGCAGTCTGGGGTAAACTTGATAAACGAACTAACCGGAAGTGCTGGAACTTGCGCCTTGGTCAGCTCCTCAAATCCCTCTTCTAAGCCCCTGTTGCTTTGCAAGATGTCTGAACCTGAAGTTCTCTGAGCCATGTCACTGGCAAATTCTGCTGCTTGGTTGAACTGCTTCGCTAACAACTGCACTTGTTTCTTTGTGGAGTTCAATAGCACCCTCCTCGACACGCGTGTTTTCTCGATAGCTGCAAGTGCTTCGCATTCGCGCGCTCGGATTGCGGTGATCATTTCCTCAGCCGCTCGAGAAACTTGGTGCTTAGCATCGGCGAAGTTAGTCTCCAGATTAACAGTTGCTCTCTCAAATTCACGAATCGCAACGCCACAATCCTCTTCCTTTTTCTTCATCGCCTCAGTTCCTGACAAGAGCTTGGCTCTTTCGCAGTTGGCAGCTTTTTCAAGGGGTTCAATGTCGTGATTTTTATGGTCCGTAGCTAAACAAACTTGACATACACAAGCTTCACAATTACGACAGTAGAATCTCATTACCTCTCTCTCGTGGTACTTTTCAGAACAAAATGAATGTCGCTTTAACATAGCTTCGTAATCTTCGGATTGGAACTGTTTGACTGGCGTCACCTTGTGTCCTTCGAACGCAGCACTTCTAAACAGCTCGTGAGCGCTTGTACAGTCGACGCACATCAACTTCTCGCAGTCGAAGCAGTAACTGATTTCAGCGCTCTTTTTCTTGCAGAGTCCACAACTGATCTCGTTTCCATCGCCAATTTGTCGAACAGCAAGAAGACCGAGCAAGCTGCTGTGATGAAAACTAGTCGGCAACTTATCAAAACAGTTTCCCTCGGGGACGGCAATCTGTGCCTGACACTCGGGGCACAGAAAATAACCGTCCGTCTGACTAACCAGTGCATGTTTCTTCACGCACTCACAACAGAACGTATGAAGACACGCTATGGTCTTCGGATTGGTGAAAGTATCCAAACAAATCGAACATTCCACATGTTTTCTCAGGTTTTTCAACAGAGACTCCATCGAAAAGCTTGAGTGTAGAACACACCCCTCTATTTTAGCGTAGCGCCGATTCCGGGAATCTTGCTCTTTCCACAGGCGCCCCAAGCTCATGCTGAGTACCGTATCACGCAATATCATGTAAACAAGATGGCTGCTTTGTATGGGAATCCCGGTAATCAGTTCTAGTTGATAGATATACGAAAAACTTCTCAATAAAAAAGCCTTACCTTACATCCAAGGTGTGTTGCTTGCTATCTGTGTGGTTATTTTACCGATCTATCGCGATTTCAGCGATTTATCAGGATTTATGTGCTTCCTGTGTTTCCACTCTTAAGAGCACATAATTATCCTTGGAGACCAACCACATCAGTTTCTGTCTGACTTACGTCGACCTCAGTTGCTAAGTTACGACGTCATAACATTTGTTACAAGTCATATAACACTTATTTCTAATTTTGAGAAGCCTTTCAGTAATTTTAAAGGGAATAATATTCTGCAGGTGTAGTGCTGGCCACTGAAGTAGTTTTGTACTTGTTATACTTGAAGCGTATAATGTCATGATTCATTGATCAGCAAACCTATTGCGCGTATTTGATATGCTCAGCACTGATCAGCACTGATTTCAACTGAAAATGAAAGTGAATGAACTGATGTGAAGCATTCGATTCATGCTACAGATCAGAAAGGAACTGAGCCCAAAATATACTTCAGGGACGGACACGAAATAGGAACCTAACCGGCTCAAGTAGATAGAAACTTTGAATATTATGTAAGGTGTTCGTCATCGTGGATCGTGGTTTCAAATGAAAGCTGAGTTAATCTTTTGTCTCACGATTGAGTCACAAAGATGTGGATCGCGCCGTTTCGACCGCTATACTGCTGGTCTTCATCAGGCAATGGTGTCTATACTGCTGGTCTTCATCAGGCGTTGGTTTCGACGTAGAGTCTCTGTTCACGAACGTTCCAATCGAAGGAGCAGTACAGACTGCACTGCGAAAACTAGAAGCTGACCCGTGCCTTGCCAACCGCACAACTCTAACACCTACGCAGATTGCAGACCTCTTGAGTTTCGTTCTTAGATCCACATACTTCCAGTATGATGGACTGATTTACGAACAACAAGAAGGAGCAACCATGGGTAGCCCGGTATCCGCAGTGATAGCTAACCTCTACATGGAGGGTTTTGAGGAGCAAGCTTTGACATCGACGCCCTGTACACCTAAGATCTGGAAACGCTATGTGGATGACACCTTTACCATCTTAGATCGTGACAAAGTTGACTCGTTCTTACAACACCTCAATAGTCAGCAGCCGACGATCCGTTTCACAATGGAAACTGAGAATGACAACTCAATTCCCTTCCTTGATACGTTGATCATCAAGGATTCGAATGGATACCCTCTCTACCAGTGTTTACAGAAGGCCTACACACACTGACCAGTACCTAGCGTATGACTCACACCACCCGCAATCTGTAAAACGCGGTATTGTCAAGTGCCTGTACGATCGATCTAAACACCTCATAACAAAACCATCAGTTATCTCTCATGAAAAGAAACACCTCTCATCGGTCCTTGTTTCCAACGGTTATCCGTTTTAGTTTATAAAAAAAATCTTACGAAAACCAAGGCACGAACAACCACTAAAGAACCTGAACCCGGAATTAAATCTACTGTGGTTCTGCCATACGTCAAAGGCACATCGGAGGCTCTTCGCCGTTGCGTACAACAACAAGGCATACGGACTGTTTTCAGATCTGACACAACTCTTCGATCACACCTAGTGCGACCTAAGGACATTGTCGATCCAGTAAAACAAGACGGAGTAGTCTACAAGATTCCCTGCGAATGTGGTAAGGTTTATATTGGAGAGACGGGAAGATCTATGCATGAACGGATTAAGGAACACGATAGAGACATACGGCTTGCTCGAACCCAATCCTCCGCCGTTTCAGAACATAGCAACGCGACCGGACATTATCCGCTCTGGGCCGGGACGAAGTTAAATTTATTGACCGAGACCCACATTGGTACACCTGTAGGGTTAAAGAGGCTATTCACGTAAGACTTCACCCTAACAACATTAACAGGGACAGTGGAATTGAAATTCCTGAAGCGTGGATGCCCACGATCAGACAACACAACAGCCGATCAGTACCAAAGCGGACCGCTGAGGGAACAATTTCTAGTCTGAACGACAAGGATCGAAATCCTCCAATCAACAACAGCCTAAGCGAGGATCGAAACACACCAATCACGACCAGCCACGGTGCTTCTTATTCTCACACGCAACCAGTCGACACCATCGCCTGATGAAGACCAGCAGTATAGCGGTCGAATTAAACGTCGCGATCCACATCTTTGTGACTCAATCGTGAGACAAAAGATTAACTCAGCTATCAGAAACTTTGAACTTAGCGCAAGTGCTCAAGCAGAGATGGGGAAGTTCATTTTGCACGAATGTTTTTTTTTTCACTCTTATATTAACATGTTAAAAGCCGCGTTTAGCACCGAGTAATGGAAGCTTTCTAATTATCTGCCTTAAGGTGGGGGCAAACGTGAATTTGTGTGAAATTTGAAGGAGTTTGAGGAAGAGATTGTAATGGTGTAAAAATGTTTTGAAACACTTCCAGTTAGTTGCCACCCCACAAGGGCACTGCAGTGTACTGGGGAACTGTTTTGGTGTCCATCTACTAATTTTCCACTTCAAATTCCAATTTTAAATCTTTATCAAATCTTCCAAATTTCCTATTTCCCTAAATTTAACTAATCCTTGAGAAAAATTATCTCTTCCCAAATATATCCAAAAATCTCCAAAAATTTCACAAAATATCCCACAACTAAGCTTCGTGAGATGAGCAGAGGGATTTTTGATTGCTTGAAACGCGCAAACGAGATATCAACGTGAAATAAATGTTAAACGGCTAAAAAACGATGTTTAGGTCAAGGTGGTACTTAAGGTAAATTGGAGTGAAATTTTAAGGAGTTTAAAGATGGGATTAAAATGTACAAAAATGTTTTGAAACGCCACCAGACAGCTGACACCCCACAAGGGCACAGTAGGTTACTGTGGAACTGTTTTGGTGTCCATTTACTAATTTTCCACTTCAAATTCCAATTTTAAACCTTCATTGAATCTTCGATATTCCCTATTTCCCTAAATTTAACAAATCCTTCTAGAAAAAGTATCTCTTCCCAAATATGCCCAAAAATCACTAAAATTTTCACAAAATATCCCACAATACAGCTTCGTGGGATGAGCATAGAGATTCTGGATTGCTTGAAACGCGACCGAGATATTAACGTTAAATTGATGTTCAGAGACGCAAAAACGGTGTTTAGGTTAAGTCCCGCATAAGCCCCGCCTTAAAGGCAGCCATTATTGCATAGCGTCTAGAGAATAGTTACTCAAAAAACGAAAACAATTGCAACAAACACAGCTGCTGGCAAGAAATCGAATCAGCAGGCTTCAAAATTAAAAAGAGAATGCTTTGACCGCGTCCTTAAAATAGAAAAAAAATGCAATTAATTGTGAAACTCTCGTAAACTTGCAGAAACTTAATCAAGGTTAAAAAGCGGCTTGTGCAACTGAAGAAACGATTCGGACCAGAACCTTAAGAGCTCTTCCAGCTAATACTTTAAATTATATTAACTAAAACTCCTTATTTGCCATTTCACTAACACGATCAAAGCCAATTGCAACTAACTAAAACGATATTTACGGCACCAAGTCCAAAGTAAAATGTCTAAAAATGTCTAAAAATGTCAGCTAAAAATGTCATAATCAAAATCAAAATCTGATGTAATCGGAAAAGGAATTGATACAATGCCGTAAAGGACCCCGAAAAACGCCATACCAATGGGGTTCAGACCCCGGCAGGTTCAGTTTCTACTTGTGGGTAGATTTCAGGTTGTAGGTCTTAAAAACACTCAGTATTTTGCTCCTTTGGCACAAGTATTGTTATTTTATTTTTCGTGCAGTGCAATATACCTCAACCAATAAATTTGGTGTACTTTAGCAAGGACCACCGTTGTAAAATAGCGGGATCCTGTAATAGATCTAACCCGAGCTAAAAAAATGTAAAACTAAAAACACGGTAAAAAAACAAGCAAGGCTGGTTATACGGCTCGAGGAATGTACATTTAAACATATCTTCATCGCCGTATAACCAGCCTTGCTTGTCTTTGACGTTTTACAAGTAGTTTTCGGAAAGCCTTAAATACTTCGGAGTTACTTATTTATGTATTCCACTACCCCACTATAGAGCATACGTGGTTGTAATCAAATTGCAAGCGATGATAAGGCTCAATTAGTAACGACCGTGCTGACTATCAGACCTTTGGAGAAACTCTCTGGGTCAACTCGTACAGTTCAACAGTTCCAGCTTAAAATGTCGCTTTGCTCTTGTTTTGTGAAGCTTAGGTTTCTGTTAAGTTATGGGTCAGACGTTCGTTACTTGAGGCCAATTTGTCACCGCTTGATTTACTTGTATCTTTACTTCATAAATGTAATTTTATATATAGGTTTTAGATGCACATGTAAGGCGAATTTGATCGTATTCAAATGCTAATTTAAGCCAATCATCATCATCATCATCATCATTATCATCATTATTACATCGACGTATGCTGAATCGACAACGACTTTATGAAGATCAAAGAGCTAGTAAATTCACCGCACATGCAACAAGCCAAATGTTACGCGGAGTATAAAACGCTTGCCAAATTAAAAAAAATTCATCAAGGTACTAAAAAACTAACGAAATCTATATCTGAGAAGAGGAGGAACTTGCTTTTGATAATTTGTCTGAGATAAACGGAACAGATATTTGTTTCAGTTGAATAAGCCTGTTACAGTAGGCCCTACGTGTCACGCCTCTTTTTACTTTTCGAGCTTTCAGTAACGAAGGAATCAAAACCTTACACCCGCGAGCGTTTTATAATTCATTTTCCGAGCTCAGTGGCTCATAGCAACGTCGATTTTGTTGGGTTAGACAATTTAACTTCAAATAATTTCTTGCACAATTTCAAACTTTGCAGAATTTTTTTCAGGGGAGGAGGAAAGTCAGGAAATTGTGTCCCTCCCTCCCAGGATTTCTGATGGTGTTATGTCTCATCTTCCAAGGTTATTTACCGCAAACAGTTTCTTTCTATTAGTTTTTTTAAAAACTAGATTCTGTCCTCTCGCCTCGTTCAATACCCTGCAGCTTGCGTAATCTAACCTAGTAGGGGTTAGATTACGTCTGCAATGTAGGCTTTGTACTTTGTCTGAAAGCTAGAAAACGGTAAAAAACAAGCAAGGCTGGTTACCCGGAGAAGAATACGTACATTGTCTGTTTGTATTTCTCAGAAATCCATAATGAATCACCATCCAAACGGGAATACGCTGGTGATCCTGGTGATCCTATATATATATATATATAGTCAGGAGCGGCTCCTGATATAGTACAGTAACGTAGGGAGGGGATATATTAGCAACTGATTGCCTTAATTACTTAGGATCACCAGCCTATTCCCGTTTGGAATGGCGATTCATTAGGGATTTCTGAGAAATAAAAACAGACAAGGTTAATTTGGGAACAGAAATCAACAACTAAGTAATTAAGTGAAAATGTGGCTCAGCCAGGAATCGAACCTGGGTCACCAGATTATCGGTCGGATGCCTTAACCACTAGGCCACTGAACCAACCACACCAGGAGCCCATAAGTAGGAGCCTCCATATGCACTGTTTCCTTGAGTCAACTGTTGCGCGTATCTTTCTATTTTTAGAACTGTTTTTTTCTGCAGGAGGCTCAAATTTACTGGGAAAATCTGTTTCCAGTAACTTCCGCACACAAGCATCCGTAATAAAATTGTGGCCAAAGGTGGTGAGTACGTTGTCCCGATCCTTCTCTTGGGAATTCTTAACAGTGCGTGCGAATTTAGAAACCCGCAGCGTTCTAAAAATAGAAAAGATACGCGCAAAGGTTGACTCAAAGGGCTTGTATGGGAGAGTGAAGCTCCTATTCATGGGCTCCTGACCACACTGGGAACAGATATTTTTACTGTACAACACATACACAGTGTGGCCTTATTTTTTTTATGGTAAGGTCCGAGGAGACAATGTGTAATTGTCTCCTCGGACCTTATATATATATTTAAACCAATATTTCGGTACCCTGATGATATTGCCTCCCGAAATATTGGTTTAAATATATATATTCCTTGCCGTGTAACCAGCCTTTCTTGTTTTTTTGTTTTGTTTTTTTACCGTTTCTAGTTTAAAATTTTATAGCTGGTTAGATCTATTACAGGATCCGGCTCTTCTATTTTGCAACGGTGGTCCTTGCTAAAGTATTCCAGTTTTGTTTGAAAGACTGTCTAAAGGCAAAGATTTTTCTGCGCAGAAACTGGGCACTAGTAAAGAAAAGAAGTTTCATAGCAACGGACTGACCAATCAGAAACCAAGTTGGTTGCTATACTGAAACCTGGCGACATAAACCAAACGACAATCAAATATGGCTTCCAAAACGGAGTAATTTCGAAGGCGTGAACAATTTCGTCTCTTTGTTCCATCACCAAGGAAGGGTAAAGAGTTCGTTATGGCTGACAATGAATTAGAGGGAGAAGTCAGTGATAACGATAGTGATGCAAGCTTCCATGGTGATAGCGAGTGTGAGGGTGAGGATAGTGGAGGGGAAGATGTTCGCGAGCAAGTCGCCGAAACAACAACGGACGAACGAGCTGCTACACCGAAGAAAGCTAAGGCGAAAAGGAAGAAAAAGAAGTAAGCTACTCAAAGACCAAAATATTGCACTCCTATTTGAGAATAGGTTATTCGAATTTGCTCTGTAACAATGAACTGGTTTGACACTGTTCTTTGTAAATTTCTTCAGATGGATGAATGCGTGCTTGACAAACTGCAAGTATGAAAGCGGTGAGGACGGTCAAATTTGTAAAAGTCGTTCACTTCTCCTATGCTACGATTAAGAATTGTGGATCTTATAGTTTTGTTTCGATTTGCCTTCGACAGTTCGTAGGGTGACGAAGCGATTTGGGATGAAAGAGGTTGGAGAAGACGAAGACTGGACATTGTTTTGGACTGATTGCTCTGTTGCTCTGGAACGATGCATGGAAATGAAACGCTATCAGGTTGGATTGAAATATAAACTTTACAACTATAATATGTTTTGTACGTTAGAAAGCTAGGTAGGCAAACCGAATTTTCAAGTGGCTTGTTGATCTCGAGCTTTAGAATGGAAACTCACGATCGTGTTGCGCTTAATTGTTCGAGACCAGTTTGAGACCAGTTTAAGCTTCTGAGAGTAATTATAGGTTACTATAGAGTTTCCCCTTTTTACGTTTAAATAACACTTTGATACAACAATTGAGCAGTGCAAATTGTATTCGCTGAAAAGTTTTTAGTATTCGAGCCTTTTGCAAATGAAGTTACACGTTTATAGTTTGATACCGGCGCGATATGTCATGATCATGTTTTGATCTTTTTTTTTACAGTAAACTTTATACTTTACTCCACTTCTGCGGCCCATTAGGTGTAAGCCTATCTATCTAACATTTGGTTTTTCTCATCATGAAAGTAAATTTAAAGTCCAGGAAACTTTTCGTAAGGCTATGTCTACACTATGCTGGATAGCATTTTATGCCGTTGTGAAAAATACTCCGGCCTGGTGTGAACAGAAGTGGCCCAAAACCGCCGCCATCTTTCCACTAGAATCCAATCCTCGCTCCTCGTTGTTGATTTCCGTTTCAGTTTGATTCTTTGTTTGTCACAAAAACCCATCCGATATGTGACGATTCACTTACAAGACTGCAGTGGCCCAGCATCGCTCTGACGCAAAAACTGTGCCGAAATCATTGTTTTGAATGTCCTATCAGATATGGTTTTCGTGCCTAAGCTACGTGTATGTTACTTTACATCACTGGCGGCATCCAATCGACAATAATTTATTAATAAGCTTAGGTATGTTTGTATAATCTTGTAAAGTTAATTATGACACGCTTTTAGAAGAGGATTGTAACTAAACAAATAGAAATCGACCTAGAGAGGATAATTACTTATCGTTTCAAATGGTAACCAATTTTGTCTTTTTTTTTTTTAATAAATTTTGTTGCTCAAAATTGAACAGAAAATCAACCATTTCCCTGGGATGAGTGAAATATGTCGCAAAGATCTGCTTGCGAGAAATATGAACCGTTTATGGAAGCAATTTCCTAAGGATTATGCAGTATTTCCCAAGACGTGGTGCCTACCAGCAGAGTAAGTAATTGTTGGTGGTTTGTAATTAAATGATTTAACCATCCTCTCTAGTCCAGGTGCTGTTGTTTTAGTATAATTGATAAACTCTCGCTCCCTCCCCGCTCAACCCTTAAAGTTTTAGGGTTATAAGTCTTGATGGCAGCAACTTCTCTTAAGATCCAGTCCTTGTTTTTTGACTGTAAGAAATTTTTCCCACACGGTTTGACACAGGAATACAGTACCGCTCAAAAGTAAGTAGACAGTCCCTCGCGTCTCGATCCTCAAGTCTAGAAACTTGATTCTCGAGTCTTGAGTCAAGTTTCGAGACCTTCAAGGCAAATCTTTTGAGTTTCAAGTCAAGAAACTAATGAGCTTGTCGAAAAAATGACCACACTTGAAAGCACTGTACACTGTACATACCATTCATCAAAATTTCGAGCAAAATTTTGTATCGCACGGCATGAAATTTTGCAGATATGGTGGCGAAAATTCACAAACTCTTTCGAAATTTTGAAGAAGCAGTGTTACATTTTTCGAAATTTCAAATGAATGAATTTTCAAAGCTGTGAATTTTAGCCGAACATTTGGTGTGGAGAAAAGAATAGCTGCAAAGTCCATTATGTTGTTATTTTTAGCATGCAGCAACAAGCGTGAATTTTCAGCGTCATGGCAAACATAAAATAGTGATATCTCTGGTTCTACAAGGCGTACAGAGACAATTAAAATGGCAAAATATGCTTTCTTCAAGGCTGAAATTTGATATAAAACTGTTTATGATGCGCTGTCTAAAAAAGAGTTATAAATTCTTTGCAAGTAAAATTTTAATTGTGTTGCTACTTTTAGTACCACTAGCGAGCGAAGATTTTCTGCGTTACGGCAAACATAAAATAGTGATATCTCCGGTTCTGCAAGGCGTACAGAGACAATTGAAACAGCAAAATACTCTTTCTTCCAGGCTGAAATTCGATGTAAAACTGTTTATGATGCGCCGTCTAAAAAAGAGTCATTTCTTTGCAATTGAGTGTTGTTTATGCGGATCTGGTCAGTTAAAAACAGTACAGTGATACGGTCATGAACCGATTACCCTGGGTGCCAGAGGTTTTATTTTTTGCAAAAAGCATTTCAAAGACAAGAAGTTTCGATTTAATTCTGTTCCTTTCGTAGGTAAATTTCAAAAAGGCAATGCGGCTTTGGTCAGATGCGATAACAAAACATGCAGTTCTTTCCTACTCGTTTTTGGTCTCATTCAAAATGAATTAGCCAGTATGTATATGTAAACAGAACATCCAGTATACTTGCGAACACCACACAAACTGAGATTTAAGGTTTAGTCTTTAGATGTCGTTGTTTCATGCACACGATAAACATTCAACATTATAAATTGATCTTGCTGGGGGTTGAGATGCGAAGTACCAATATTTCAAGTTTGCATGTGAATGGCTATTGTTGTTTCTTCAAGAGACTTTGAACTTCTTCGGGTTTGCATATTTGTTTCTTGATTCTCAATGCTCAATTCTTGATCCTCGATACTCACGTCTTGACGTTCAAGACACGCAAATCAAGTTTTTAAGGATCAAGTCAAGACTATCAACTTACTTTTGAGCAGTACTGTAGATGTTCACATGTTGTCAACGTAAAGTGCTAGGCAATAAATTATGTGAGAAAGGTGAGGCTTTCAAAGGTCATACATGAATGTCATGGACCTGCCAATGTTCTTGTTCTTGTTCTTTCCTGTCCCCTGTATTGGGAAGGAAGTGAGGCTTTATGGTCCAGTGCTCGAATCACTCTTCTTGCCGATATACTTTCAATCCTCCACATGGTTGTAGGGAGAATGATGCAACTGTTGTACGAGTGAGGTATAAATTATTTAGTTTGTTGTTTAGTGTTGTTTCTAACGTATATCTGTATTTATTCACTTTTTAGCTATGGCGAATTCCAAGCCTATTGTCGACAGAAGAAGAATAAAACTTTTATTCTCAAACCAGACAGTGGAAGTCAAGGAAAAGGAATTTTTCTAACCAAAAATCCAAAGGTAATACAGAAAAATATAAATTAATATTATAATGAGGTTTTAATATCTCTCATTGCAATTTCCACATGAAAAGCCAGCAACTCTTTCAGTTGTTAAACTATCATTCTTTTAATATGTAACTTATACAGGATGTGAAGCCTGGAGAACACATGGTTTGTCAGCAGTATGTTTCCAAACCTTTTCTTATCGATGGATTCAAGTTTGATTTGCGGGTGTATGTGCTAGTGACGTCTTGTGATCCTCTTCGTATATTTGTGTATGAGGATGGATTAGGGAGATTTGCTACTATGAAGTACACCGATCCAAGCAACAACAACTTAGTGAGTATAATGCTCATGTTACTTTCTAGATCTGAATTCATTTTACTTGAATGATTATTAACTCGGACATCATTACTGTACAGTTTCAAGGCTGCATGAAGTAAGTGTTGTGGAGTTCGTTACTGCTTAAGGTTACGACCAACCTAATTGAGGGTGTTAAAAACTGGATTTTAATTTGCTTCTTAACGGCTATTTGAAAGTAAGGTTTTCTATGTCAGTGACATTTCCACCCATAAAAGTTGCAAAATCTTTATCCCTTGGCAAATTATGTTGAAAAAAAAAAAAAAATATATATATATATATATATATATATATATTTAATATATAAATTCAGATAATACCATAAAAACTCGTGTATAAGCCACACTCGTCACATAAGCCTGAATTTCAACCATGATTTTGAGAAAAAAAAACAAAACTTGAAAAAGTACTCTGGCAAAAAAGTTGTTTGTTTATTCTCAGTTGTTTGTGATAAACCATCATGATAAACTTGCCAAAATCTAATGCTGTGTATTTGCAGTGACCTTAAGAAGTTATACAACACTTAAAATACCTTTTTAAAAGCTTAATATCTTTAATCGATTTTCCTAATTCTTGGGACTGACAACAGTTGTCTTCATTGTTAAAGCCCACAGTTGAAATGAAAATGATGAAATATACAAAACATTTGCTTAGTAACCATGCGGTCGTCTGGGTCGAGTCAGGTTCGCTTTCCCATCAGCTGTGCATGGATAACATGTTTATAAACTTAAGACATATGAAAGCCATTGATCGCTGCCATTCTCGTCCCTCGAGTCTTCGCTTCGTATTGCGCAGGCTTGACGAAACGAGAGACTCTCGAAAGATCCGATAGGTTGACGATTCTGATTGGCTTTTTCAAACAATTCAAATAAACGGAAGTAAAACAGAACTCTTACAAACCTTCTGATCCCTAAGCATGCGCAGTTTAGCCGGAAGTCCGATATTTTTGGACTTTCAAATTGGATCTTTCCAGGGTCATTCGTTTCCCAACCGCTGGTCAAGGGGAACAAAGGCCCTGGGTACGAGGTTGCCATCGATCGGAGAAAAACTTGTCGTTAAATGAGAGTTTAACAACGTCATGGACAAACAAGGCCTTCCAAGGGGTGGTCTGGTGCCACTTTGTCGCTCGTTAATGACTCTATCTGTAGCTTTTTTCATCCGGACAAATGTCGCTGTTGCAACGAAAACAAAGAGGAATGGAAAGTGAATTGTTGCTGTTGCATACTGCCGCGCATTTTCTGCCAATTTCTGTCAGTTGGCGTTTTGGGAGAAGATTATCGCTCGTTTTCGGGGCCATGTCACTCTTTGCTTTTACCCCTTGGAAGGCCTCACAAACACACTGCGCAAGTAATGAAGGGCAACGAAACGGTTGGCACGTGGTGGAGAGATCAGTGTTGAAGTGGCTGGTCAAAATCGACATTGTAAGCAGCTTTGTGGAGATATGGAGATTCCATATTGCCAGTTAGAGGTTAGCTGCTCAAACAAAGTGCAAATGAAACGCTTGAAAGAACAACTGGCGAGCAAGATTCAGGTTTAGAACCTGAATTAAGATACAAATGGTTCCTTTAGGAGCCACCATTTCTACTGAAAGCAAATGTGATCAACAACAGTTTTCAACAATTTCAATCTTTAACCCATTGGCACCTGTGCCGGCCAAAACTGGCCACGCAGAACCATGCCCCTTGTACCACTTGTGCGTACGCGCATCATCAGTTTTAACACTCATGGACAACTTTTACATGTAGCATGTGTAGGGGGAAGAGATCTTTCAAACCATACCCAAATGAGCACCATTCTGTCAAACAGGCCGGAGAAAATGCAAAAAAACCAAGTGACATTGAGCCAAAAATTTTAAATGCAAATCTTGTTCCACTACCCACCTGCACTTCCTTCCACCAAATCCTATGATCCTAAAAGTTTTCCACAAATCTCAATTCCAATTTTTCCTGAAGGAGACCCTCGAAGGTCATGGGTCGTAACCCCAGTTTAACCATTTTTATATCTATATGTTGAATTATGATCCAAGGATAAGCATTTTTTGATCCCAACTGATGAACAAGTGCCCTTGCTTTTGGTATAAAACATGATCACTTAAGAGGAAACATTTTTACGTGCTTGATGTGGCATCATTGATCGAGCTAAATTGTGTAATCAGTACTCCTTATGTAAACTAAGTTTGATAATAATAAATATATTTCTTTGCAGGATGATATCTGCATGCATCTTACAAACTATGCTGTGAATAAACACAGTAAGGATTTTATAAGGGATGAAGAGAGTGGAAGTAAAAGGTAAAAATTCTTCTAAATCTCCTCCTCCTCCCACCTTGTTTTGTTTAGTGTTTGTTTCTTTGTTCCCTGCTAGCAGAGGTCTCTGGCGGCGAGAAAGGAGAGAGACCTCTGCCGGTGCCCGACGAGTTTCCTGTCGCGCAAGCGCGTCGAGCGTTCCCTTGACAACGAATAACGTATTTTTCATGTGCGACCTTACTCAGCAGACCGGTTTGCTCGTGAAATTTGCAAGTTCACAACAAACTACAATAAAAGTGTCTGATGTCCGAGATGAAATTTATTCTCCTCAAACACTAGTAAAACCAGCCGTCACAGAAAAAGACCTTCTTGTTCGGGAACTATGTTTACAAAAAGCTCCAATATGCTCCGGGCTCACATATGCGATTTCTATGCCTTCAAGAGAAAGAAAGTCACCTTCGATCTTGATAGCTTTGATTCCGCCAGTCTTTCACACGATAATATCTGGTCCTTTATGAGGGAATTCAATGAAGACAAGACCAAAACTAGTGGCTCGGGAGAGTAGACTTGCAAACTTGACAACTCTGCGGCTACGCGGATTGCCAGTTGGAAAATCAAAGATTTTCCGTAGCCTGTCGGAAGACACACGAATGTATCGCGTTTGTTCAAGAACGCAATAATAGCTTTCTTCTGCACTGGTGTTATATCCTTCATATTGTGACTGTTGAGGGAAGAAATGGCCGATTTAAAAGCTCGATCGAAGTGCATTTTGCTTTCAGTCAAAGACGACATTACGATTGTAGTACAGTGGGCTCAGAATTTTTCAGCAGAGAATAGAAACAGAGCAAGCGCATTCCTGTTTAACGTAAACCGGTTTTCCAAAACCGGTTAGTTTCGACCAAGAATGTGGTCGGCGGCTACATGAAAGAACTCGTCGGGCACCGGCAGAGGTCTCTCTCCTTTCGCGCCGCCAGAGACCTCTGCTAGCAGGGAAGTTTCTTTGATGTTTTTGAAATAATCTGCAGGGCTGTCATTAAGGACCAGGGGCCAGGGATTTTTCCCGGCTTATATGAGTAAGAACCCTGCAGGCTACTCTGGCAGAAATTAAAACAAAACACTCGCACCATTAAAGAACATTAGAACCCCCGGCTACTTGTTCTTCTATCCCGTCTACTTGAAAAATTAGTGACAACCCTGCATTCATTTGGCTTTCGCTGTCCAGAATAAGAAATTATTTTTTGCTGTCTTGTTACTATGTAATATAGTTCAATGCAGCTAGAGAAAATAAGGTAAATGACTTAATGAGGAGATTAAATGCAACATTTACAAAATGGGATGGCACAGTGGTGAGAGCAATCGCCATCCACCACTCGAGGTTATAAAGTGGGTTGAGTTTGTTATTGTTTCTCTTCTCTGCTCCAAGAGGTTTTTCTCCGGGTACTCCAGTTTTCCCCTTTCCTCAAAAACCAATTAACACTTCTAAATTTCAATTTGATCCGCAATGCTCGAACTTTTAATACATGAGCCCCCGGCTCAGGAGATTGGGCAACCACTCCTCACCCTGTTGAGCTTAAATAAATTGATTTGATTTGATTTGAAAGAATTGTTACTTAGAGACAAAATTAAATTATATATTAAATCATTGATACAACTGAACATGAAAGATTAATAATTAATCTTGATGATCTCAATTAATTGAAAACTGAACACTGTCTTTTCTTTGAACAAAGAGTTCTCCAAAAATTTGTTCTTTTATTTCATTATATGCTCACAAATGTTTTAGCTGTTAATCCTAAAAAAGCATAATTTATCCAATTCGTTATCCAATTTTGTTGATAATTAGAGTCTGTTTTATTTCCTTGACATGACATACTCATGTCAAGGAAATAAAACTGACTCCATCAATTTGCAAATTTGTGAATCACTGTGTCATATCTATGATTACAGACAGCATATGGACCCCACTCACCTTATAATTACCCTTAATGAATGTTAACTGACAGAGTTTGAAAACTACTTTTTTGTAGACGTATCACAACAGTAAACAAATGGTTTGAAGATAATGGCTATGATGTAAAAGAAATATGGGCATCAATAGAGGTAAGGCATAACAGTGGGTCTGAGCAGCTACAATCCCAAGTGAATGTCAGTCAATCAATCAACCAATCAATACGTCAATCAATCAATCAATCAAATCTAGAACATTATTTAAGTGCTTAGTCTTCTAGTATTTTGCCACCTGGCCTACTAATTGAGAACACTGAAATTGTGTGTGTGAGGCAGACCACAACACTGGGAGCAATGTTCCCTTTTCTTTTCAATCATTCTGTCTGTGAATTCTTTTACGCCCCCTTCCAGTTTTTGCATGTAGAGGTGAAGGAGACAAGGCCAACGGCTTAACGTCAGGTGCTATGGTGTAACCCAATGACATGATCATCTGAAGTGAAGCAGATGTTGAACACACAACCAGCATGATCAGTTGAGTTTGCCGGGTACCTGCACCCTTCTGGTTTGTGGTCTGGTCTGGGGTCTGAACCCACAACCTCCCACTCAGCAGTCTGCTGCTCTACCAACTGAGCCAAAGAAAACCCTTGCAGTGAAATCATAAACAACAAAATGTATACAAAAATGTACTAACTATTATAAAGTTCCCTGATCAAGGCAACCACTGTTACTCCTGTCTTGTTTTATCAGCTACCAAGAAGAAGTACTGATTTCATATATTTGTTACTCTAAGTATCACTCATAGAGTGGTCATAAACAGTTATCAGATGTTTTCATACTTATATTTTACCCCAAGATTCCTGACAAGTTTAACACCTGAATTATTTTTTCTTTTTCCAGGATGTGATTATCAAAACCTTGATAACAGCCCATCCAATATTGAAACACAACTACAGAACTTGCTTTCCAAATCACAACAAAGGGAGTGCTTGTTTTGAAATCCTAGGCTTTGATATCCTTCTGGATAAGAAGTTAAAAGCTTGGGTTTTAGAGGTAAATATAACTTCCTCACACAATATAATATTCATACATCAGTACAGTAAAAACCTGCAACTAAGATCCTGGAAAGTAACTCCTGTTAGCCTAAAATTTGGATTTTATACCCCCTATGAACAAGAACCTATTTAGCCTAAAAATTGAAAACAGGTTCTTATTTTCTAAAATCATATTAGTACATTACAGCTGCAGTGCAAGAATCCTATTTGAAGAAAAACGCAGATTCTCATTACTGTAAAAATGAGGGGTTTTTTTTAATAGAAAATAGGAAATAGGCCAATAACCATCTTGTTTTGCAGCTGAGTTTTATTTTCTTTTCTCCAGAATTAACAACCTATTTTAAGAACCTACAACTGTAAGTAGCCTAAAATTGCGTTAACTACCATTTATATAAGAACCTGTTTAGGCTACTTCCCAAAAATGTAGGTTCTTAGTTGCAGGTTTTTACTGTAGTTTGCTGTGTCTACAAATTTCCATTAGAATTATGTGTCAAAATTATCTACTTCCCCTGTGAATTTTATCTTGTTCCTTTTATGAAGTACCCAATAACTTTCTGACTTAAATTCACTGAGTTTTTCACTTACTGTATTATTGATCATAAAGTGACATATACATCATTCAAAACAAGTAATTTGTGGGAAGATCATTCTGTATAGAATGAATTGTGAGGTTGAAGTTGTAAGGTCCACTTGGGGATGCTATTAGTTCTAAAACAATGTACCTTACCTAGTAAGTTGTTTGCTTGATGGATTTCTTGAAGGTTTGGTCTTGATTGACAGGTTAATCACTCCCCAAGTTTTACGACTGACTCCCGGCTTGACAAGGAAATCAAGGATGGACTGATGTTTGATGCTCTTAATCTTCTTAACTTTGGTGCTTGCGATCGCCGCAAGATACTTGAAGAAGACAAAAAGAGAGTGCGGGACAGACTTCTGCAAAAACAAAGGCCTAGGGAAAATAGGTAAGTTTGTTCCCAGGTGTTATATAAATTACTTTTAATTAGGGAAAACTTTAAGTTGTTGTGAGAGTACATGTATTGTTTTTTATTTTTATTTCTTTTATTTATTCAAACACTTACAACTTAGTTTCGGTACATAATAATAAATATTGATAAAGCACATACACAACAACAACAACAACAACAACTAATAATAATAATAATAATAACAGATACATAAATTAATAAACGCGCCCACACATACACACATACATACCAGTGACTGTCCAGTAAGCTCAAGTATATATATTGTTAATAATCATCTAAATGACTAAAAGGGAGACCCTATCTTACTGAAAGAGATATGAATTAAAATCATTGCACTACATTCTTTAATTCATTAACATTACTCATGGCTGGAAACAATAAATGAGGTGAGTAGACACTGTCTTGTATTAACCAAGTAAATTTTGTGATACTAGCTGGTGTCTTAAATCGAATTTCACTGCAGGTTTGCAAAATGGACAACACTCAGATATCTTGGTAGAAACGTATGGGACACAACCATGCAATCTGTATAAATTATTTTGGGCTTAGTGCTTTTAAATTTTGCTTTCCAGTAACAAATAAACTAGGTAGCAAAACTGTGTGTATACTGTATTAAGAGAGCAATTGTTGTTTGAATTCTTTACTTTGAAGGAGAGAAGATTGTGATAACCAGTTCCAGTATACTGAATGGTTAAAAAAGTATGAAGATGCTCATCTGGGCAAATACAGGTAAGAATTAAATGCAATTTATTTTCCTGGCCTACATATGTATCTTGTTAGGTTTCAGTCCTTATAGCTTTGAAAAATAAAGATCCCATAAATTGAAGGGCGCTTTGGAGAAAAGGCTTTACTGACGGTTTGGTCTTAGAATCAAAATTTCTCTAAATTACCCCACTTGATGTAGCCATTGCAAATCTCGGAGGGGTCTCTGTGCAAGATCTTCTTTGCTTCCGCTGTGTTCATCCAAGTGAAGGCATCCTTTGATCAACTCCTTCAGTTCTCCTTCCAAATACTCTTCTATTAGTAGTGTAGACAAACATCGTTGGAATTCATCTTGGATTTTATCTGCGACTCAAAGCTTGTCACAAATGAAGAATATTCCAAAGGATCGCCAGTAAACTTCGTAATTCGCAGTGATGAAAGAAGGCTCTACTGGTGTTGTTAGGTTTCAGTCCTTATAGCTTTGAAAGATAAAGATCCCATAAATTGAAGGGCGCTTTGGAGAAAGGGCTCTACTGACGATTTGGTCTTAGAATCAAAATTTCTCTAAATTACCCCACTTGATGTAGCCATTGCAAATCTCGTAGGGGTCTCTGTGCAAGATCTTCTTTGCTTCCGCTGTGTTCATCCAAGTGAAGGCATCCTTTGATCAACTCCTTCAGTTCTCCTTCCAAATACTCTTCTATTAGTAGTGTAGACAAACATCGTTGGAATTCATCTTGGATTTTATCTGCGACTCAAAGCTTGTCACAAATGAAGAATATTCCAAAGGATCGCCAGTAAACTTCATAATTCGCAGTGATGAAAGAAGGCTCTACTGGCATTGTTGGATAAACATTTCTTTTGACTTATTCTGCTGGATAAAAACTTCCTGGAATCCACTAGACGCACTTTCAAATTGGCACGAAACTTTCTTTTGAAGCGAATGACAATCCATCCATCTTATGTGCACAATTAGTACTTTCCCTTTTCAGTTGGCTTTGTCGAACGCTTCGGCCTTGAAACTACGACTGCACCAGAATTTGCTGATCCCAATTCATCGTCTTCGCCAACTTGATCCGCCTGGATTTGGCTATCTTTATCCATATGTATAGTTGACCCAATGTAACGTTTCAAAGAAATGATGAGGTTAATGTTCCAAACGCGTAGACAATGAACTATTTAATCACTTCTAAAACACGGTGGCTACAGAAAGAAAACAAACGAAATACATGTTACAGGTAAGCAAAATACAGACTGGAAAATGACAAGAAAATAACAGTAAAATGACACAAAATTGAACCGAAAAAAGACACTTACAAACATTGGGTGATTGCCAGGACGAAACACGAAAAGGCATAATTGATCTGCGAGAGACTGTAGCGAAGATGAAACCGAAATAACGAAACTTGCATTAGAGGAAGCTAAAATATAGGAAAATTATGCAAGAAAATGTAACAATAACCTGAATAACTTACGAAAATACACAAAAATTAAGCGCGGCAAAGGCACTAAGGAACGAAAAGAATGTGGTTTACAATTAACATCCATAACCAGTCTGTATGCCTTGAGTAAGATGCAACTCTGAACCCAAATCTTCTTCCACTCCTTTCCCTACGTAATTAGATGGTATAAAGTTGCACGTTTTGAGTAAATAATCTGGGATACTCACTATATGAATTTTTTTGATTGACTTAAGGCGTATTTATCCAGAAGGAAATGAAGAGAAGTATGCAGTGTTCTTTGAGAACAGTTGCTCACTATTCCAAGAAACTGCAGCTTCTAAAGCACGTATTGAATGCGCGAGGTAAGTAAAGATTTTTTAATTTCGAGAGATTTGTACATCACCGCTTTCCTTAAAGGCCAGTCACTGAGTTAAACGCCAAATTGTAAGTGAATAGCAAAGTGGTGCTAATTTTTATACACCACATAATAGTCCTGAAATGTTCATGACTCCTAAATTGAAAGTTCTATGAACCATATTTTTTTTTCTTAGTTATTTGTAAAAATTCTTTGCAAATATTTGTATTGAGCTTCATTCATCTCATGTACTTGCTTCCTTGTAGAGTTCAGCGTGAACAAATCATTGCCAAACAACAGGAGGAAGAGACTGCACGACTCAAAAACAGCGGTAGGAGTCCAAAAGGATCCAAAGATGGTCTGAGACCAGAGAGCCCTCACAGCCGCAGGCCACGAAGGCCCCCTGTTAGAAAGATGATTCAAGCTGGTAAAACTAGATTTGAGGTATGTCGCCCACTCATTTTGCCTTCCTTGTATTAGGTCCAGGGCCCGGTTGTTCGAAAGCCGATTAACTTAATCCAGGATTAGCGTAAACTTTGGTTGCAGTTTTTAAGTTTTGGATAAAAGTTTCTTTTGGTGCTTTTTGCTTTTCAGTATTGACGTCCTCTAATCTAAAATTCTGCAGAATATCAGCGTTGAACAACGTTTGTGGATAGAGAAATAAAGTCCTTGGTTAATTCTTAATTTTGGATTAGGGTTAATCGGCTTTTGAACAACCGGGCCCAGATTGTTTGAAGGCCAAATATGTGTGATGGTATCGGAGAGCGAATCATACTTGCTGTTTTTGACAGCCGATTTTGATTTAGAGTTTTGATTGACATGACATAATTTTTCTTTGAGGGTCTCATCCAACTTGTGAAAACCCGTTCCAAATCGTACCGACTTTCCGTTTCATGAATCGCCCGTAAATCGGGTGCAAAGTACGCCCACGATTCGCGCTCCGACAATATCGGGTCGACTAGTTGTGGAGTCTAAACCAGCTTGAATTCAATAGGTACAACATGAGCAGTAAATAGGATGACAAAAGACATGACATAGTCATATATACTAAAAACGTAAATATACAATATCTCATCTCGTAAGATGTTGTTTAAGAGGGTTCTTAAAATTGGAGAGCGATGTATAGCTTCTTTTAATGTTCTATATAATTTATTAAAAAGGACTGAACCTGAATATCTAAAAGTGGTTTTTCTATTAAACTTAATTTGGGGATAGATACACTGTAAGTGAATGTCGTTTGTATTTCTGGTGTTATAACTAAGAATACTATGGTTTGTTACAAAATAATCACAAAAAGCTTTACTTAGAAAAAGTTGCATTACTATCGTTTTGCTGACTTCAAGACCCGACCAACGCTTACGTTTTGTGTTTGTCTTCTGTTTCGCTTTTCTTCGGTTACTCTTTTCTGTGAAAGCCAATAGAAGAAATGTAACAAGCACTGAACAAAAACAACATTTGCATCCAATATGGTAGTTTCAGTTAAAGGTGGTTCAGAAATGTAGGCTCGTGTTGATTTTACTTCAACTTGTAGACTGCAAAACGCAGTTTTCGGAGACGCAAACCCCTTGAAAACGTGAATTCTAACGTGCGAGACTTTGATGCCCATTTTCTCCCTTGGTCTAGAGTCTGCGTTTGGAGAGCGCGCGTGCGCGTTTGACGGACCACAGCAAAAAATACGGACAGTCTGTGGTCTACCGAATTCAAGGTCACAGTTTGCGTGTTCTTTGAAATACGTAAAATTGAATTGTTGGTAGTTTTTCGAAAGAGTTTTATTGTGAAAAGTGTCTGTCCCAGTTCTCCATAGAGCAGTCAGGTAAATGTATTCTCCTCTCCTGCATGCCAAAACAGATACCTCATAATGAATAAGTGTGCTGTATTGTTTATTTTAGGGGAAAAGGTCTGGCCAGGAACAGTCTGACACTACTAAACCAATGGCAATCTCAGAGGAAGAGGAACTCGAGCGGATAACTTGTCTTCTTCAGCGTGACAATCTTATACGTGGATTGGGAGTGGTAGAGTTTGTATACAAACTTTTACACTGCACGCCGGGAACCGGGGGGCCACAGAAAAACTGCTCTCTACACCACTCGGTGAGTCACACTGAAAGCGGGTCAAAGTGTTCAGTTGAAGGGGCTGTGCCATCAGTGTTTGCAAAAGAAAAGGCGTTCGGTATTAATTTAACAAGCCATAGGAGGTGTTTGTATTGACGAAAACCCAACTAAAGTAGCGCCCTAATGGCCTCGGTTGGTTAGGATGGTAACGAATTGCAACTGCAAAAAGTGGCGCCGCTATTTTTCACGCATTCACTTGAGGGCTTTCTCTTGGCGTTTCATGACCTTGCTGTGTATAAAAAATGCTCGAAGTCTTGACCCCAAGATAAGGCGTGACACAGCACTTTTATATTAAGCTAACTGGAAGCTGAGCTTTAAATTGCGGAGTGGAGGACGAGTTTTAGGCTGTTTCTTTGTCTTGGGTCGACTTAATAATTGGTTTAAAAGTCGAATGTTTTTTTGCACTTTGATCAAAAGATGTTTTGTTTATTATCTTTCGTAACTTTTTTGCAGAACCAGAACAGTTTCAAAGATTCCTCAGCAAAAGGTGGTTCAGTGAATGGCCGCGAACTGGGGAGCAGTTTGGGTAATTCCTCCATATATGGCTCCATGGGACTGCTATCAACATCAGTGGCGGGGGCCTCTGGTAACAACGCAGGCGCGTCTCAGTTGTCTAGGTTCCAGACCTATCAACCTGTAGCTCTGTCAGCTGTAATGAATATGAACTCGATCAGTCAACAAGCCGCCCCCTCGCTAACAAGAAACGACCGACGAGCGTTAGCCTCTGTTGGAATAGTTCCTTCAGTACCTACGGGCTTACCTAAACACCGTTATGGCTCGAGGAAAGTGGCGGGAAACACGAGAATTGTTAACAATGCGGAATATGATTGGAGATCAGGATCATACACTGGGATCGATTCTGCTAGCGTTGCTTACGGTGTGATTGATCCTAGAATGGACAATCAACCACATGCAGCTTTAAGACGTCGAACATTAAGCGCTACAGGACTGAAAACATACGCTGATTCAGTTCAGGGGAATGGTACACGCATGGTAAATCCACGCGTGTTGGCCGCGAATGTCGCGGGAGGGTCTCAAACTAATCTCTCGAGTCCTGGAGGCGCTACACCGAGTGCGCAAGCGCAGCAGTACTTGTGCTCGATGTACACGTTCCCGAATGTACTTAAGGTTGCGCCGCAGCCTCAGAATGGAATGAACTTATCTGTAATATCTGGCCCAGCGCCTGTGTCTTATAGACCAAGTGCAACCAATTCTGGCACAGCACCTGAAGAGACCAACTCTGCGCACAGAATTGGAGCATCACCGTCAGGGTTACTGAGGTACTAACTATGAAGAAACTCGTAATATGTTAAGGGATCACAATTGACGCGGAGATGGGCGAAACTGGCCCGACATATTTTCATGATATTCAATGACTTTTGTGTCACGCAGATTTTTTCCTCCAATAAATTAATACCTTAATTTTTCTTTTCCAGATCAACCAAAGCTCAAAGAGCCCGCGGAGCTACAAACAACATGCGCTTAAAGGTAAATACAAATATTTTCTCTTGTTTTGTTTGTTAGGCGTGGTGTCAATAGAAATCGCTTCAACAAAACTCGCAATCTTTGCTATGGCATAGAAGTTTCTTTGCATGCCAATAACCCATATGTAAAACTAGAACCAAACGCTTCTGGCTAATCAAACAGTCGCAGATAACACATTAGGGACTTTAAGCAAATCGCTACGGCGACGTCTACTACGGCGGTCGTGGATGCGGAGTCCTCGGGAGAGTACGTCACCGTAGCCCTCCAAATTTCAACTTTAAGCAAGCAGTGACTACTGCTCACTTGCTTTCGCTGTTATGACCTCCTTTGGAGAAGCGAATACATAAAACAACGTAGTTGTCACATGAAAGAAAAATATGGGCTTCACTTCAGACGAAGAATTCAGTACTACTTTATACTGTAAAACTTAAGCTTAATTTGCCACAGCGGACGAGATTATCTAGAACGAACCAAAAACACTGAAAATAGAAACCAATTTCCCTCTTTTGAGAGACTTTGCGCAAGAATTTCTGTACTTAAATTCCAATCTTTCGTTTGCCAAGAAGAATATTAATAGAAAACATCATCGGAGGGCGATTTCTACACAAAACAGAAAACTACAATTGAAGATCGGAGTTCGCTGCAAGTGATTTTTCTTCTTATGTGCCGTATTTAACAAGAAATCAACAAATTCAACGTTTCAGATATTTTATTCTTGCGTAAACAACCTTCAGTGACATTTCATTAGCTTTATTGCTAACAGTCGTACTTACGGTTTTCGTCTAGCCTTTGTTTTTTCTGGCAGTATTTCCGCGGCCATGTTTATGCATGGCACAGTCTGCTGACGATAGAAATCTTTTACGAGAAAACGCAGGGAAAACGTATTTACTGGAAAACCAGAAGCTTCAAATACTTTCTTGATAAAGTGAAAAACAATCTATGTTAGTTTTTAAAACTAGTGACCGCAAAGAATAGGAGGAGAGTCGACTTTTATACTCACGTAGTAGTGACTACGCCAGAAGGCAGTTCTTCACGTTGCAGGATTTAGCGCTACGGCGAAAGCTCATTTCCAAGCATGCGCACTGCTTCATTTCTGGGCTTTTTTACTTCCGGCCGCCGTAGCATAGGTCGCCGTAGCGATTTGCTTAAAGTCCCTATTCTGGACCAATCAGAATTCAACACGACAACGTAGAAAACGCGGTAACTGCGTAATAAGGCTGTTTGTTTTGCTGCTGGTTGTAGCAGCTGTACACTGGGATAAACAGCTTTTGCAAGATGTTGGCTGGCTTGATACAAATCTGAACGCGTCAAGTAACTGTGACTTAAGAAAGGCAAATCACACTGTCAAGGCAATTCTTGTTATAATTTTGTTCAAATTATGAGTAAGCTCTTTTTCCACTGCACGAACGGCCTGTGTAACACCAAGAGTAGATTTCAAATTATTTCTTAGAAGGAAAAGAAGCTAGAGGAAAAAGAAAAAGAAGCTTATTTTATGGCGATTTTTCAAAGACACAATAGGGAGTTCAAGCAAAGGCGTTTTTGAGCGACGTACTGCAACCAAAATGGATGTTTCTCATTCATGGTCAGTGGCTGTGCACAAATTTTCAAGTACATCGTCTCTATAAGAGTAAAGACACTTAGTAATACAAATGTGGTATCGCCAAGGCAGGTAAAAAGAGAAACCGCCTCCCTTCCGGTTGCCGTCCGTGGCTCAAAAACGCCGGTGCTTAAGTTCCCTAATGTCAAAACTTGAAAACGTTAGTCTAACTTTTTTAAGTTGCAATCCCGGCATTTCCTCCTCGTCACTGGTGGCCATCACAACCGCAAATAGTTTCAGTGCACATATTAAAAGTACTTCGTAAGAAAACTGCAAGTAATTTTTAAACGTTCCGTTATTTCAAATACATCTTAGGGTTTATCCAAATTACAGGACAATGCCCCTTTAAGGAGATACTGACGCTCTTCTCGTGTTGTATTTAATTTTCACAGCAACTTGAACTTCGCGAGAACCATGCAGCAGTCTTGAGTTGATTAGCAACAGACTCAACTAAAAAGAAAAAATCTGGACAACACGCACCTAGTGCTCCATGCTGAATTACCGAAAAGGAATTCAATAACGGCTGAATCTTATTAAAAAAAAACAATATTCAATTTTAGCATCTATAGAAAAATACGAATTTTCAATATGTACATGCATTGTAAGTATTTGCAACATGTCGGATTCTATCCCGCATTTATTCCGTTGTACGTGTAGGTAGAAATGAAAGAAATTAATTTATAGCATTTGGTAGAGTGAAGTTTTATTCTTATTTCGCGAGGAGAGTGTAGAAACAAATTACAAAACGAAGTTTGACAACAACTGTACAGTTAAAGCGTGATATCTTAGCTGAGAAGTATATCCGGATTTAAGAAATCATTTTTGATACCCAACGAATTTGTAACATTTCGAACGAAAATAATTGTATGATCGAGGAACGTTCTTTTAATATTAAAACAATCATAAACCGTATGTGTTGTGTTCTTATGTAATACTAATAATAATAATAATAATAATAATAATAATAATAATAATAATAATAATAATAATAATCGAATATTAACATTAAAAGCCGACGTTTGGGCGTCATCATGACACCATTCTCAAGGCAAAATAATAAGTAATGCGAAGATTTGATTTCTATAGTCTCTACAAATTAACATAATAACAAAGGGTCACAAGTTCTTCAAGTGAATACCTTTGCGCGAATCGAGTCCGTTTCCACGTATAGGGATGGTTTGAGTTTTCTTATAAAAAGCATCTCCTTAATTAAGCAATCAAATTTGTTAGAAAATAACTCGAACGTACCATCTTTTCTTTCAGAACAATTTCACGTGCTCACTAGAGGTTCTAACAAATTCAGTTCGATCGACACCCGCGGGACCGAGTTCGTCAAAAACGACGCGATAACGATGCGTTACAATCTGGCCAATATCAAAATTGTGTTCATATGTTGCGACGAAGTACTTTACCTGCCTGGCAGTTGTAGTAATAAGGAACAGATGAATGCTAACCCCGGAGACACTTACCCAAGCCTGTCGTGTGAAATCCACCCTCCCCCAACTCCCTCTTTTTACTACTACTGCTCTCAGTAAATACCTCTTACTAACCGGTCCGTACCGTAAGTTACGGACCGAGTTTTTTCCCGTCAGGGCTCCTGTTCCCGTTGATTTATGGCCCAAGCACAAAGCGCGCGGGCCATAAATTAATGGGAAAAAAACGAGGATCCGTAACTTACAGTACGGACCGAGAAAACAAGGTTAGTAAGATATTTATTATATCTCTGAGATTAATCCGGCGCGCGGAAAAGGAAACTAGTTGAAACTGTAGAATACGGCCCGCAAAACTGACCAATCACAGCGCTCGTACTAAGTAAGAGATATAATTGCCAACGAGCCTCCGAGCGAAGACGCTCGGATGGCGAGGCGGCAGCAGAATAGAGCCGCGGAAGAAATGGCAATAGGCAGAAAAATTCTCGATCGAGCTTCAAAAAGTGTAACCTGATGTAATGTAGATTCCCCTGAGACTTTGCTTTGAGCCAATTGCAACGATGGAACTATTGGAACCAATGAAAACACGTGTTAGATTTTGGTGTTAACCAATCAAAAGGCGGTACTGGGCACGCGAGCGTTGCTTTCCTTTCGTTGCCGTTTGTATCGTATCTTTGCCTACTGAGATTGTATGGGTTTTGGAGACGTTTGTTTGGAGACTTTTCAAGTTCTTGAGGAAAGAACACAGTTGTTCTGTATGGACAAGTAGACACTACAACAGTTTCCTTTCAAACAACGCAACGAATTCACGCTAAAGGACAGCGCAGTCAAATACTGTGAAAAGTCATTTAGGTTTTGAGGACGCGGTGTACTTCTCGAGGAAATATCGCATACTGCATTAAAAAAAAACAAGGTCAAAAGACATTCAGTTTCATTCGAGGTTACAGCGTTGTGCTTTTTTTCTGCATAAAAATTCCGATGCTAAATGTACGTTCATACAATGTATTGCCGTTTGTTCAACGAATCAAGATCGCTGCGGTTCATCGCGGACACTGTCATCAAAAGCGATCAAAATTTCAAGAATTAGCAGCCTATTTCTCGACGAAAATGCACAGTGTACAAGTAGACGAATAGCGTAGTCGCTAGCCAGTAGTCGCTTGGCAAGCGTAAGGAATTAAAGGCTGGTGCGGTTAATCGAACAAGTTTCGACAAAGCCGCTCATTATAAACAACCACGAGGACGAAAACAACACATGGTAGCTTATCGAAAATCGCTCCTCGCCTTTGAAATAAATAAATAGATAAACATTCGATGGGAACACTAGAAAAACTCCAAGGAAACATCCGAAGTGAAATGCGTGTATAATCTGGATAGAAACGTCGACGAGATGATCTTCAATCTTCGGCCAAAAATAGCACAAAGAAAACATCGAATTTTAAAAAATAGACTTGACAAACAACGCGCGTGAGAATAGAAAATTTGCATACCATAACGAATTACACACATTTGTGTCTCTAGTTTGGAGGAGTTACATTGTAAAATTTATTCCTAAGAACGGTCGAAGAAAACCCTGTTTCAACGAAATTAATAATAATAATAATAATTTAGGACTTATATAGCGCATTTTCCATGTGTATATGTTCAAATGCGCTTTACAAGCAGATTGAATTGGAATTTGGAAATGTTGGTTTTTGTGGAGAGGGGAAAACCGGAGAACCCGGAGAAAAACCTCTCGGAGCAGAGAAAAGAACCAACAACAAACTCAACCCACATATGACGCCGAGTCCGGGAATCGAACCCGGGCCACATTGGTGGAAGGCGAGTGCTCTCACCACTGCGCCATCCCTGCTCCCCCATTATTCCCCCATATTAAGTTACGAACGAGCACCATAAAGAGTGAACATTAATCAGTACCGGAGTCATGTATTGACACCTACGCGTATCGAATTTCATGTTAAAATTATGCGTGTCTGTGAAACATGCAACACTCAGATAGGCTTTTGTACATTATGCTTTTGTTTCCCCACTAAAATGCTCCACCTCAATGCTCCAATTTTCCCACTAAAATGCTCGGTTTTCCCAAATAAAGCCACTAAAATGCTCGGATAATGCCCATTATATATATAAACGGTTTTTAAATTAATTTCAAAGTTTGTAACGTGGTGTTAACTGTTCACACTTACAAAAACGTACAAGTGTTGCAAGAAACAACAACAACAACGTATACAAGTTCATAAATACAGCCAAAAAACATAATCCTCGAAGTCATCTATGAATTTTGAGTTTTAGTCTTCATTTTCTCAAAAAAATAATTTCTTTCTGAGTTTCTCGCAAAAAAATTAATTTTCCCGGAAAATGCCACTAAAATGCTCGAATAATACTCTATGCTTTTGCCTCACCAAAATGCTCCAAAAAATGCTAGCATAATGTACAAAAGCCTACACTCAGATAAACTTTAGAGGTCGGTCAAGTTTTCTTCATCGAACATTTGTTACTTATTGCGAGATATTGTAGTGGTGTGGTCAGTCCGTGGCCATTGTTCTTTCTCAAGCGTTGATTTCTGCGAATTGCGACCCATCTGTCAGTTGTAAGAGGTTCGCATTTTTAGAAACATATCGCGTACTGAAAGACTACTCTTGAATTGTTTGCGTTTCTTCGAGTAGCTGAAGGAATATGTAAACGATGTGGATGAGTATTTTGTAATTGCTCCAAGTTGCTTTTCAAGATGTGATCCCGATTTGCTTGAAAGGTCTATCGAGTGATCAGTCAAGCGACAAGTTCATTATCTCTGATCTTGCGAGACGCGATCCTCGACTCGATTCTCGATAAATGAATAAAGGGGATTAGTTTCTAAAGAAACTGTGGTGCTGCGTCGGTGGGGGAGTGAAACACGAAAATTTGGTTTATCAACGGAGTTGATAATGTAAATTGACCACCGTACAGGGATTCGATTAGCTGACGTTTCGAGCGTTAGCCCTTCGTCGGAGCGAATCGAGGAATTGTGGGTTGTGTATGGTTTATATACAGAAAATGGAGCTACGCTATTGGTGGTAACATGGCAACGTGAAAAACAGGAATAAATTAATTGAATGAAAAGCGCTCGTTGATACCGTGGGGATGTGCCAGATTTTTACGGCTTTCCGTGGTACCTTGATGTAGGGAAAGGCCGGAGATCGACATATGTTGTTTACAATGGTTAGGGAGATTAAAATGCCGAGCGACAGGTTTGGATGCGTCTTTGTCATCTTTCTCAACATCACGAAGATGTTCTCGGAATCGGTCACCTAGTCGGAAGTCACCTAGTCGGAAGACGACTAGGTGACCGATTCCGAGAACATCTTCGTGATGTTGAGAAAGATGACAAAGACGCATCCAAACCTGTCGCTCGGCATTTTAATCTCCCTAACCATTGTAAACAACATATGTCGATCTCCGGCCTTTCCCTACATCAAGGTACCACGGAAAGCCGTAAAAATCTCGAGCAAAAACTGATCTTTCAAATTGGCACTCTTAATCCCCACGGTATCAACGAGCGCTTTTCATTCAATTAATTTATTCCTGTTTTTCACGTTGCCATGTTACCACCAATAGCGTAGCTCCATTTTCTGTATATAAACCATACACAACCCACAATTCCTCGATTCGCTCCGACGAAGGGCTAACGCTCGAAACGTCAGCTAATCGAATCCCTGTACGGTGGTCAATTTACATTATCAACTCCGTTGATAAACCAAATTTTCGATTCTCGATAGCTGAGCCTCGATCCTCGATGCTCGAAACTCACAGGAATCGAGGAACGAGGATCGAGTCGAGACTCGAAAGAGACTGTCAACTTACTTTTAACCGGTACTGTTGGTAAATGTTATGAACTCAAGGGCATGGTACGTTGTGTCGGTAATCATTTCACAGTAGCTGTAAATAATCACAGAGAATGGATATATGTAGATGATTGGTGTGTTTCAGTCTCGTTGGCACTTTATCGATAGGTATACCTAGTAATAAAGGTATATTCCATAAACAGTGGCATTCACATGAAACAGAACACTCGAAAGTCTCTCCCATCAATCTCGCGTTATACCATTTTTACGAGCATGCAGTCCCAAGCTATGGGGGTGATTCAGTAGAATGTGTTCGGATCGTTTTGGCCATTTTAAAAGATCCGACAATAGCATACCTGGGCCGTAGCCAGACGAAAATTGTTACCGACGCAATGCCCGCAAAAAGGGAAATAAACACCTGTTTAATATTCATTTATTGTTTTTCAATGTATTGCCTGTTACAGAAACCTCAAGACAATGCTTACGCCACTGTGAATCTACAGAGCCTGTTTAAATTTTTCTTAAGACTCGCAATAAGGAACAAAAACACCGTAAATTCACCAATTTATACTAGCTACGGCCCTGCTTACGGGACACTAAAAATCGAACATGTTAGAGCGGGGATTAGAATGCTTTCTTCTATCACACTCCCTGGTAAAGGCAAACGATTATTTGGGACATTGTTGAAACAGCGGCAAATAGAACAAAACCACACTGAAAGCTACCGCTCACTACAAGTTTGTGTTTTCTTCTACGGAAATGCTGATTTTTATGCAAAGAATCATGACAGAAAATTTTTTTTACAGTAGATGGTTCCACGGTTATTGGCGCCATATTAACTGGGGGTCAAACGCGGCTAAAATTACAGTAAATGTATGGGATTTTGAACGACTTTAAACCGCTGTAACACCGCTACCAAGAGGCGGATTTCCGCAGCGAAAATGTCTTTCAAAAGACATTTGTACTGACATTATTTTCATGAAGTATAAAGAACAGATTCAGGCTACAACGGCCGTAAACGAATTTTTAAGATTTCATACAAACCTCTCTAATCAAAATTATGCAAATTACCGCGAATTTAGAAGCCACATGAGATGATTTGTAATTCTAATTTACGGACGTCGTACCTTCGTCAATGGCCTTATATTCTGTTGAATGAACGATATCAATGAAACCGTTAAAAGTAGTGGTAAATCAAATGAAGAATGATCCTCGCAGGTAATAATCGCATAATCGCGTGGTAAATGTTGGAAATCCGCCCCTTTTTAGCGGCGTTACAGCGGTTCAAAGTGGATCAAAATCCCGTACATTTAATTTAATTTTAGCCGCGTTTGCCCCCCAGTTAATATGGCGCCAATAACCATGGAACTGTACGGGTCCGCAAATGATCCCAGGACCGCAAATGATCCCGGACCGCAAATGATCCCCAAAACGGACCGCAAATGATCCCGGACCGCAAATGATCCCCATGTTGGACCGCAAATGATCCCGGCCAAAAAATAAGGAATGGCATGGATTGATATAAAAATGACACACAAAAAACAGGTTTTATCATTTTATGAGAGTTATTCCATAGTTTTTTTTTTCGTTTTTAGAGGAAAATCTGTGATCTTGCGTGACGTTCTGTCTGTTGATTTTAGGACGCCGGCTGGATAGTACAGTAATTGATTTTGTAAAGACACTTGCTGTGATCGTGGACTGCGAGTTTCGCTTCATGTCTTCTGATTATTGTGTGGTACATCCCAGGACGTTCGAGAACATGCTTAGTCAGATTTCATTTCTGTCGGGTATATGATCAACGCTTCGGTGCACGTGCCCGATTTCAGTGAAAATCGAACATGTATAAATTAGCCTGGAAACAGGCTCCGCAGTGGGATTTTAAAGGAGCGAAAAGAAGGATCGCGGCGAAAAAAATCTTCGAGCGAAGCGAGCCGCCAGTCCCCCGCTCGGCTCGCCTCGCTCGTTCCTTCTTTTCGCTCCTTAACCCCACTGCGGAGTCTGGTCCCAGGCTAGTATAATTCAATTGTATAATCACAAATACAACGGAGGATTAAAATACACACATACCCGTAAAGAAATAACTGAAAAATTCCGCAGTTGATTTCGTTATCTTTTGAAATAAACGTCTTTTGTTCACTGAGCACTCTCATTTAAAATTGTACCCAGAATACTAGAAGAGTTCATTCTCACATTCATGGGATCAGCCGACTGGCCTGTGGCAGGCGAGAAACGCGGTGATGTGGTTGAAATCGGAGCAGTGGTCAAAGATCATCCGAAACTTGTCACCGTCGTGTGAGCTGTGACTCCCACGCGTTCGGAAAATATGGCTAAACTGTCTTGTTCTTATTTCATTGGTATCATTTGTGAACGTTCTTGGAGTTACTAAAGATAACAACAAACACAAAGATCTCTAAAGACGGAAGGAAAAACGAGATAGGTTTGGATCCTGGTGTGATAACACTGATTGACTGCTTCACATCAGTTGGACAAATTGTGTCTGATTGTGTGACCACGTTTATCTTTTTAAAATTAATCAGATGATGATAGTTGTGAGCTATGATTTAAGGCTTTGATAAAACTAATCGCAATTCATGCCAATTCCCTATCCATACCATTTCACCATCCATGCCATTCCTTATTTTTTGTTCGGGATCATTTGCGGTCCAACATGGTGCAATATGGGGATAATTTGCGGTCCAATTTGGGGATCATTTGCGGTCCGGGATCATTTGCGGTCCTGAGATCATTTGCGGACCCGTACAGAACCATCCATTTACTTCTTGGCGTACCTGGGCTCCTGGCGTATCTGGGAAGATTACGGATCTCTGACGTCAAGGATGCTTACCATTTGTCAGAAAAATCCGGAAATTTCGGTTTGAAGTTAAATGGTAAGGTAATTTTCCGAAAAATCTTTTCGGAAATTGTGGACGACCTCCAGAGGTAGTCCTCTCTTTCCTTTCGGAACGGAATTACCATTTGAGCGAATCGTTCCGTTTCCAGGTCCTTTTGCGCCAGAATGAGTGAGTACGCATGACGGAACGCCTTGCAGTAAATGGTAAGGGCTAATCTCATGCGGTTGGTCGGTAAATTCGGAAAATCGCTTACCATTATTCAACGGTCATTCCATCCGGATTTTTCTGTCAAATGTTAAGCACCCAAAATGTCCATTTATGTACCAGTCAATTCCAAAAACGCCTATGCTCCCCCCGGGCAAACCCCTGGCCATTTTCCATTTTAGACGGTCAAATGCCCCAGCGTCAGGGCCTCAAAAAGGGTAAATAAGGAATAAATCTATAGCAAATTAAATCACTCATTGCATGAAGCATTTGGGCATGCTTCCCGCTGACAATAACTATCACTTACCTTTGAAAACCAAACCCGAAAAATTGTGCGCCAAAACTCTTTTCCGATTTCTTTTTTCGGCGGCACTCCAAACTTTGAATAAAGGCATATCAACCGTATATTCAGTAAACAACGGAAAACCTACGCGGAATCTTGAAGTGAAGGGAGCGAGGCGACTCCCGTGGTGAATGAATGAATACCGTAAGAACCTGTCAATACTTGCTCTTGCAATCTCCACAAGATTATGCCTTACAATGTCATTTCTGCCATTATTTGCATCAAAAATCCGCGCGAAAGACGCGCGAAACCCTTTAGCTGGCGACCGCCGACTAGCGTTTAGTCGCGATAGTTAAATGCCTCACCGTGCGGGAAACATTTCGGGTCAAATACCCGGGGTATGCCCGGAAGGGGATGGACGCTCTAGGAATTGACTGATATATTATTCCACATCTTACATCTTTGAAACAACACTGAAGAGGCAGGGCCTTTATTCTTGATTCAAGTTCCTCGAGGTTTCAGTAATTAAGGCCGGTTAATACTAACAAAAGAACTCTTGCAAATCATTGCTTTTCATGTTGATAAAGGACTTTCGCGGCTCGCGCGGGGGAATGGGGGCTGCGTAAGCACCCGTCGCACCCTCCTTCCCTACGGGCCTGCCATGCTCGTTTCTATGCAACACCGGACGACAAACGGAAAATTTCGGCTGACAAACCTCGTTATCAAGGCAAATGAGTCATGTTTCTAATGATTAATAAATCGTGTGCAGTAAAAGAAGCGCCATGCAATTGTGAGGAATCACCTTAACCACACTTAAAACTTTGTAAAACTTGTATGTAATTGTCTAAGAATGACAAATTCCCTCGTTCTGTAGTTACTTTCGTTTCTTTTATAATTAACCCATTGACTACCAAGCATTTTGCCGAAAAACACCTTTTGAAGCTCGTCGAGCCGTTTTCTGACCAAATTCTAGCCAAAAAGAACCAAAACTACCCAAACCTCTGTTTGCTGGTGGAGTTCATCGCGCCCTTCTGTTCCTGATGCTTAACATTAGCTTTCCAAGATCGGGCATGCGCAGAAAACAAAATTTCGAGAATGTTTTGCCGCCCCCTCTCCTTCAACCTTTCACTTTCTCTCCTCCCCTTTTCTTTTGCTTTTCTTGCCTCGCTTTCTTTATCTCTTGCTGGGCATTTTCTGGGCTTCCTTTCGGTGGGAAAAGATTTGTGGAAAACTTTTAGGATCATAGGATTTGGTAGGCTCGATTTCCGCCGCTCACTCGGGTCCGGGCTTTCCTCCCCGAGAGAGAACGGCTGGACGCGTGACCCGGCGACCTTGTCTGTAATTTATGCGTCTCAGATGTCACCGGATGTGAAATCAGACTGCAAATGTTCCTTATTTAAGCCATGTCCTCAGTGGAAATATCAGCAATACAAGCATAAGCATAAGAAGAACGCAAGGTTTTCATATTCTTATGCTTATGTTTATGCTTATGTCACGGCTGTCCTCACCGGCGCATAAGCTTATGCTTATGCTTGCGTCGCTAGTGAGGACCAGGCACTTATTTCGCCCGCAAATACGCAATGTTGTAATGGATGGCGAATGTGCAAGCGAGGATACGCCCAAAAAATTTCAAACGAATACTGGATGCGTATTCTGTGGCTGTGAGCTTCCTGACCCTAGGAATAAAACTAGATTAAATGAAAAAGTGTCTGATTTACGAAACAGAATTTGCAATATAATGGATGTCCCTCTCTCGAGTGTAAACATGGACAGTTACCATCTGCAACGAGCGCTGCTATCGAGATGTTAAGCGCCTTGAAAAGATCCGAGAGGAGATTAAAATTCTCCAGCATTTATTGAAAGAAAAGTTTACAGCAAATAACCGGCCGAAGCGAGGCGTTCCTACAGACTCGTCAATCTCGCCAAGTGTTGCTGCGCCGTTGAAATCTCTTCGCCATGTAACGGATGAAGGAAGGAAAAAGGCCGCAAAAAGCTTGTCATTTGGAGAGATTCGACCCAAACCCAGTCCCATGCCTGTTCAGTTACCAATAGTTTGGCCCATTGGTCCCGTCCAAGATGCGCCTTTGGTGAAGGAAACGCCAGGAGTCCACTGCTAGGGAGATATTTGTGAAGTACAGGTAAGCGCTAATTAAATTTATTTGTTTACAATTTATTTGACAGAACGTGCACGTTATCCTTCTTCCCTGTTCGGCTCAAATAAAATTATAAAAATGTTCTTTATTTCAGGCAATTGTGACTTATGAATCAGGGAGTAAATCGGAGTGTTATCAAAGGATCTCCATCGGCTTGGTAGAGCTTTGGTGCGAGGAAGCAGTTATAAGTCGATCGCGGACGCAGTTATGGATAGTGCTGAACTCAAAAAAGCCATCGAGGACCGAATTTGTTCTAATGTCAACAACGAATGCAAAAAAATTTGCGCGAAGAATGGCCGTTCATTGTTAAGAGGTGCAACAAAGGACGGCGGACAATCTATTTTTGTAAGCGTCACTTCTTAGCATAGCACGCCATCGTTTTGTTGAGGAATACGCCTCTGCTGAGCCATACACGACCTGAAATTCCCCGCGTTCTACCAGTTGCTTAGCCTCATCTCTCTTCAGTTCATCCCCGATGAACTCGCACTGATTCCAAGAGACTTAAGGTACCGTACTTGGTCTTGCATAAGGGAAGCCAGAGGAGAAATCACAATTACGATTGACTTCGCATTGGTTAGCAAAGGACTGTGTCGAAACACATCGGAGCGGACTGAAAAATCCGGGACTTTCCCGACCCAGTTAGTTGAATAACAAAGACCTCTCGGCCACTAATCAACTTTTCCAGTGCCTCTCGCTGTAAATCGTTTAAATTCTCAATGTTAAATGTCGTCAAAACTCGCTCGTAAGCTACACACATCCTTTCCACGTTGTCCGCCATTTTCCACAACTCTGTTCTGATATGATAATTTATGCGACAACATTGCCAGACGAAAATCTGCAGGCGGTAAGCTCATTGGCTGAAACCAACAATGGTTAACCGACGCGTCCAGCCGCTCTCTCGGGGAGGAAAGCCCGGACCCGAGTGAGCGGCGGAAATCGAGCCTAAGGATTTGGTGGAAGGAAGTGCAGATGGGTAGTGGAACAAGATTTTCATTCAAATTTTCGGCTCAACGTTACTTGTTTTTTTCGCGTTTTCTCCGGCCTGCTGGACGGAATGGTGCTCATTTGGGTATGGTTTGAAAGATCTCTTTCCCCTACACATGCTATCATGCAAAAGTTGTCCATGAGCATTAAAAATGATGACGTCACAAGCGGTACAAGGGACGTGGTTCTGCGCGGCCGGTTTAGGCCGGCACGGGTACCAATGGGTTTAAGTTTTCAAATGTTTATCGTAACAAGAAACGTGTGGTTCTTCGTCCTGATAAGCTCACCCCTGGTAATATTGGAAGCGATACTTCAATCTCACCCTGTCCACCCTGTGTCATCCTCTGGAGTTCTTTGATTCTGATTCTCTCTGACACCGTCATCATCATCAAGGTCTCCATTAGCGAGCATAAAGAGCCTGGTGTCCTGCTCTGATGTTAGAGTGGTCTTTGAAAGGGAGGTTCCATTACAGACATCACCGGGAGTGTACGTAAGTGGATTACTTGTCTGGTTTAGCCACTTAGATGTTACTTTCTGTCTTAAAAATTTGCCATCATGTAGTTCTATTTGCACATTCTCCAAAAGAACTACCAGCCAGAATGGCGAAATCTCACTTCTTCGGTCATGTCTTAAGGCAACACCATAATCCTTCTTACGGTAAATGGTTTGTACCCGAAACGTTCTACCCTGCACAGGCACCGCGCAGGGGGAGGGGCTGGGGGGGCTAAAAAGCAAGTAATGCTAAAAAAAATCGAAGTTACTTTTCTATTTAACGTTTCATCGAAACCTGATTATTCTTGTTTTGAAACACCTCTTTTTTGTTGCTGAAAGTATATACGTCTCACCACACCATGTTAGTTTTAAATGCATTTTCAGCCATTTTCAAGGACTTCAATTTAAAAATTTTCCGGGGGAGCATGCCCCCTGATCCCCCCAGTTGACTCACGCTAACGCGTTCGAAGCGAGCCCCCCCACTTGCAAACTTGCTGCGCGGGCTCTGCTGCAGCGTAACATTGGCATCTACTATTTGGCAGGCTGTTGGGACAATGGGACGCATATATGCTAAGGAAATAGACTTACGGAAGGGTGCCAGTTAACTCTTTTGTCTTTGAACGGAAATTTTCTTGTCGCAAGCCTTTCCATACTCCCTAACAAATTATCGCATCATATCGTTTGGCCTTTAGCCTTCTTCTTTACACCCTGTTCCTTCGCCCAGCTGATCGTTGACTGCTTATTTGGTCGCCTAAGGTTCACCCTCGATTATTTTCTCAGGATAAAACGAATTATATAGGCCCAGTGAAATAAGAGAAACAGTACCTCTGGTAAGTGCGAAGCATGTCGTCTCACTGTGACCATGGTTAGTAACTATTAGGTCCGGATACGTTTCGTGCTGGACTTTCCCTGTGCGGATTGTCGTGTTTCGAGCGAAACACGCTCAAATTTGTGCCTCAGTTTCGGCAGGCAAATCAACCCGATTTGGGGTGAATCTGTAGTCTCCCTAGTCTCCTTCGCAGCCGTGGTTTGGGCTCGTCACGCAACGCGCGCGTTGCGTGACGAGCCCAAGGAGACTTTCGTCTCCCTCGCAGCCGTTTTTAGTATCGTCACGCAACGCTCCTCCTTGACGATACTAAAAACGGCTGCGAGGGGGACTAGGGTGAATCTTAAGCAACTTGAATTCAGCCCAGGATTCGGGATTCCTGACAAGCAAATATTTTCTGGATTCTGGAATCCGGATTACCTTTATACATGGGAGAGCAGACGCTCTTTGGGCAATGCGTGACGAGCCCAAAGAGCGTCTGCGTTGCTACAATGTGTGCATCGCCTTATTTTAAATAAACTGAGCTGAACTTTACAGGTTTTCACATTAATGTGCCAGGGGTAGGCTTTACTGACAGCTGGACATTGATCGTTCTTCCAGATGCCTGACGTCAGGTGACCATGATTCGGATTGCGTGACAACGTTTAATCAGTTGGCGGTCGAACGAACTCCGGACTCGTAATCCAAAAAGCAGAAATAGTTATCTATTGTAACTGTTTTATACTTGACTCACTAAGCGCGGGGAAGCTTTCCCGTGGACGAAGATATTTATCCTTATGGCGGAGGAAAACGGTGTGTTGGCGATAAATTACGTCGTTGTTACGAAACAAAAGACGCTCACATGGCGAACCAAGATTTGTTATGGTGTTGGACATGTGCTTAATGATCTCTCTGCGTCGATGTGGTTCACCTATCTCTTAGTTTATCTTCACAAAGTGGTGAAATTTTCAAACACGAACGCCGGTGCTTTGCTGCTAATTGGACAAGTTGCTGATGCCGTGAGTACTCCACTCGTGGGCATCGCGTCCGATCACACAGGTCGCTTCAAATACGGTCGGCGAAAGATTTGGCATCTCACTGGAACTGTTTTCGTGGTTATCAGCTTTCCGTTCGTGTTTAACCCGTGTTTAGGCTGCGAGAACGCTGATCAGTGGGCGAAGTTTCTTTATTACGCGGTGTTCATTGTACTTTTTCAGTTCGGCTGGGCGGCATCGCAAATTTCTCATCTCAGTTTGATACCAGAGTTAACGGACGATGACAACGAAAAGTGTGGCCTTACCGCAATCAGGCAAGTGTTGGAAATAAAAGTAAAGAAATGGTATTAGAATCCTGCAGAGTATCGAAGAGTTCAATTACCTTGTATACTTAAACCCTGTTAATCCCTGGTCGACTCTTAAATTTAAGAACTTAAGTCGTTTTCGATCAGAGGCGATAAATCTCTCGGAGAAAGGATCCTTTATTTGACCCCGATTTCAAATCCAGTTGGTACGCATCTGGATCTAAAGCGATGAACTTGCACGGAAATATTGCATTCCTGGTAAGTTTAGCTTAAGGAATATGCCCGCCGTTTGTAACTTTAAGCTTATTATTTAGACAAAATTCATATGCCATTTTTTCGTTAATATTTACAAATCTGGCTGTACATGTGTCTTTCAAATTTGTTTATATACATGTATCACGAAGTTAGGCAAAGCAGTTGTAAATATTTTATTTATAAGCAATCCCGTTCCCTGTTTTAGAGATAGCTTATAAATCATGGAATTTGTTCAGCGCCGCTGTGATATATAAATCATGGAATTTTCCAAGCACCGCTAGTCATGTTATATAAATCATGGAATTTGCCCAGCACCGCTAAAGTCATGATATATAAATCACGGAATTTTCCAAGCGCCGCTAGTCATTTTATATGAATCATGGAATTTGCCCAGCACCGCTCAAAAGTCATGATATATAAATCACGGAATTTTCCAAGCACCGCTAGTCATTTTATATCGATCATGGAATTTGCCCATGCAGAGCAAAGGTAAGGTGCTCCCGGCGGCAAGCGCCTTAGGGCCTGTTCGCACTACGCGAAATTTTGTTTGATTTACCAAAAAATCTGTCAACGCGAAGCCATTTCTAGTGCGAACGATTTTTTGCACCCACCAAAATTTTTGCAAGCGCAACGAAACTTCAAAGATTCTGTCGACTAGCTTTGGAGGCTGTAAAAATTTTGTCAGGCGAGAAAATCCTTTGTTCGTTGACATCCATCCGTCATTGGGTCATCAAGTTGATGACGGACTCCTTCAGTGTGGGTTTTGCGGTTGCCTTGCATTAGAGCCATCTGTCAGTAAAAAAAATTTCGCATCTTCATGTGTGAACAGGATTACGAAAACAAAAAATTGGTGATTACAAAATTTTCACTTTTTTTGCAAAAGCCAAACTCAAATTTTCGTCTTAGTGCGAACAGGGCCTTAATTCTGCACACAGCAACGTGCCGCAATGGATCTTTCAACCGTCTCAATTTTTACTTAGCTGCATCCCTGGGCATTATGTATAAATCACAGAATTTTGCTCAGAGTCTGAAAGTTCATTATTTATATTTATAATAAATTTACACGCCAGGCGAACTTTGTGATGTATAATTAATAACAGATTCATAACTGCTTTGTCTAACTTCATTCTATTAAAAAAAATTGTAGATACAGCCTGATTTATAAATAAAAAAAAATCAGGGTGTAGACAAAACCAGGACCAGGACCCATGGGCTATCATGGGCCACCCTATGGTCTACCCTTATAAGCATAAAAAATGGTCTATCATATTATAATCCTGAATGCCTGAGTTATAGATGCCACTGGGCTGTGATACTGTGCAAGTACAATGAAGCATTGAGCAAAGAACTAGCTGGAATCTCTCCAGGCACATGTGTGAAAGAAATTTGACACAATACAGAGTGTTCGCTTTATATTCGGGTCTGCAAGCAGAGACTGGTATAAAAACCATGAAACAAAACTACCATATTTTAATTTGCAGAAACTGCCAAAAATTCAAGAACATATAACTCATCTTGCTGAAGTAAAAAGTTATGTAGTCGCTCGCGAGGGTACGCATTCAATTCCATGCACCTTTTTATGTCATTGTCTGTGTCCTAACAATAGTCTTGTGGTCTTCACATTAACATCGATTTATACTTAAGAGCTGTTAAGAACATTTCCGACTCAAAACACAAAAAGAAATTAAGAACATTCAGTTTTAGTGAACAGCTTCGACTGCACAATTACACTTTTTTAAGAGTTTAGTGCACAAGTACGGCACCAAATTCTATGCTGAAGGATTTGGAAAGAAAGGGTTTTAAGTGACTAAACAGCAGAAGACAAGAAATAATGCTTGGAAAAAGGGTTTCTTTTGGTTTGAGAGTCCAGCTAGTTCTTTGCTCTATGCATCGTTACACATGTACAGGATCACAGGCTTGTTGCTTTATTAACTGATAGCCTGCTTGCATGAGTGAACTCATCCCAGGGCGAGTTTCACCCCAGGAGGAGTTTGACCTTGGTGTCTGGTTATTTTCCTCTTTGTGTTTTCATGATCCCAAGATGAAATTTGTTCAACCTGGGATGATTTCATCCCAGGGTGAATCGTGATCAAAAATTCAATGTAGGGGTAAACAGTGTTCCAGGGATGAAAAATAAGACTTTTATAAGGGAAAATTTTGTCCCTGGAAAGTTTGAACTGTTAAAGTGCAAATTACACAATGGAGGTTAATTCCATTTGAGGGCATATAATTGCACGTGTCACAGGGTTCAAAATAATGGCCAGTCAACAGACAATGTGCGGTTGAGATGAAGATTTCTCCGGGAAAACTTTGGTTTGCAGTGCTGGTCATTTTGACTGGTCATGGCTTTCAGATAATTACATTTCTTTATTCCATATGGACTATTAAACTCTAAGATGTTGAAATATAATTTTATTGCTTAAATTAAACACAGTCAAATATAATAGACATAAGGTACACTCAAATTAGTGATATAAAAATGTTCTGTGGCTTTGTGATCACCAAGTGTTGAGTCGTAATGGCTTGCTAAAATCCTCTAAATAGACTACAGTGAATCTTACACCACTCAAGAACGTCTGATGCTATAATGTAATGGCAGTTTCAGTTGTCAGAGAAAAGATAACACTTGCAAGTGGTTTTATAAAATTTAATATTAAAACTGCAAATTCTTTATTTGCATGTGAGACTTGACTGAGGCCCTGCCAGGGTAAATTCCGACAAGTGACATAGCCCAAAAAGTAGCGACAGCACACAAAATGAAATCCTGATGAGAGACATCATTCCCGGCAAAATTCCGACAGTTACATCAAGGCCAAGAATTAGCAATTTAAACACCGACAAGAGAGATTTTAAAATTTAGATAAGTGACATGGGAACCCCCCCCCCCCCCTGGCAGGGCCTTGACTGATTGATTGACTGGCTATTTAAACAACTTTGTTGTCAAATAGTGGGTGGTGATGGAAGATTTTGTGGTTCTCTTCTGAAATAGTTCAATCCAATGCATATACAATATTAATTGTGGTCTCAACTGTTTTAGGTGTCTCACACACACACACCTATAATACTCAAAGGCACCCTATAGACCTTTTTCATAATGGCGGACGATTTTAATTATTCTTTTGTATATGTGTTAATTAGCCCTACTAACCTCACTTTAATGAAAAAATTCTATTGAATTTTGCACATGCTGACGAGGCTAGTAGGGCTCATTATCATAAAAATAAAAGAATAATTTGTCTGGCGCCATTATGAAAAGGGTCTATAAATTGCCCCAGACCGAGATATGCATTCTGTAGATTATATGATAAAAGCTACATAGTTTTCAAACCTTGCTGCAATTACTGTATTTTCAACATTTCCACCTTTGATATAACTTGTAATTTCCTTGATTTGTAGGTATGCAGCCACTGGGTCATGTAACATCTTTGTGTTTGTTGTTACCTGGGTTTTACTGGGTACCAGTGAAGATAGCACTAGTTCAGACAAACTGGGGTCCTCGGATGCTACTGCTTTTATGGTAAATGTTACTTGTCACAGTAAACTGTACTAAAGACTTGTTAGTCAAGATGATAGTGGCCACTCCAGCCAAGGTCAACCTAGCCTGCATACAGAGAGGATTTTTGCCTCGATTAATGGCGCACTGTCAAAAACTACGGGATTGGGGCGAGCTCACCCCAATCCCTTAGCATTTGACCGAGCACCAACCTCTCTGAATTGCCCAAATGAAGAGCCTGTAGGCCAAGGTCAACATGTCAACATTGACCTTAACAAAAATGACACCAGAGCATGGTATCGTGTTTATTACCCCTTTCTTGGTGTTATAACACCTTACACGAACTCATATGTACACTGCGTGTTTTCATACAAAAACAAACCCAGTAAGGGTCAGTAAGGGCAAAAATACAGAATTTAAAATTTGTAAACTTGAGGTACTGTTTTTTAGTGGTGTGACAAAAGCTCAGAGTTCCATCAAAATACCAACTTCGATTTCTAGACTGCCAATTCCTAACTCACTCCTACCATTCAGTTGTTAAATCCCTCACCTAATCACTAATCATGGAAAGTAATAGCCTGCGTAGCAATCGTTTCCGTGGGGCTTCGGAGGAAAGAAAGACCGAGCAACGAGATGTTCGATGTTTTGGCTGCACGCAAAAAGGGACGAGAGCAAAATAAAAGCTCTCGCCCATTTGTCGTGCGGCCAAAACATCAAAAAATCCTTTCGCTCGGTCTTTCTTTGCCAGGAAACCCCACGGAAACTCTTGTTACGCATGCTGGGAAAATATTGAGGGCCTAGATTTTGTTACTAATTTTTGCTAACACATCAGTTAGGTAGTTTATATGAACCATTTACCAGCATCTCAGACAACTGTCCCATTGGTATGATAAGGCTGTTGATATTTGTTTCCTTCGCTCTTTCAGTACGTGGTGTTTATCGTGGTTGGCACAGGGATTATCTTCACGATCATTTTTCACGCGGGAGTTAAGGAACACCCACGTGACTGTAGTGCTCAATTCGTTACCAGTACTAGCAAGAGATCTGCCGCTAACTGGACCGCTTGGTTTCGGGAGCCTCAGTTTTATCAGGTATTCGTGATTCATTTGGCCTCCTTACTGCGGTTGAGCTGTTATTTAAGTTTAGGATCGCCGGATAGCCGAAACTAGTTATACCTTGTGTATTGTTAAATAACTGCCGAATAAACTAATTGCTTAACTTTATTAGAAAACAGTTTAGCTGGACTCCCTACCATATAATTCAGACCGGTCCGGCATAGCCAATCGAACGAATCCGACGAACAGTCAATCGAACTCACTCCAACTCCAATCGTTCTATTGTTTTTGGATTGGTTTGGCAATCGAACTGAAAAACGAACGGGAACTTTTTCGGTGAATTCAATTACCGAACTCGCGAGTTCGATTTCCGCACTTAATCGATGCAATCATTAGTTAGATTTCGTTCGGTAGTAAAACAAAACGACATAGATATCGTAAGCACTGTAGTATTAATAGAATCGAATTATAAAACAGAGATTTTCCCCTTATAACTATGTGAGCCGAAGTTTACGTGGTTGAAATAGGAGCTAGCGCGAGCCTACACATAGCTTATTTGACTGCAATGCACTGTTTGAAACCAAATGAAACCGATTTGGAATGACAGGCAAAGCGCAGGGCAAGGACAAAGCTCTATCTGTCTAGAGTTCGATTCTCTTAGATTAAAGAAGTGTTCGATTTTCGCACGTTCGATTGTGTTCGATTGGTAAAACGTCTGGGTGAGTTCGATTATGTTCGATTGCCGAGCCCAATCCAAATCAATGGAATGGCCGAAATTCGACTGAGTTCGATTGCCGAACGTTCGATTGGCTACGCCAGGCTTTTTGGACCACCTTCTTTACTCCAGTGTACCGTGTTGGCAGAGAGTGGGGTTACGTTTGAGTACGTTACTTTCAAGAGAGTACTTCCTTTCCCGCAGGATTTGTCAACGTTAACCGTCGGTATTTATTGCAAATTTCGAGATGTTGCTACTTTTGGGGCAGTGTGAGGGCCAAACTATCTTAACACATTAACTGCCAGAGACGTATATATACGTCATAAACACCGTTAGTGCTTTGAAAACCTGCAACTTTCCCAAATCCCGTGCTATGGTTGAAATAAACCATTTCTTATTGCCAAATGCTCAGTTATGTAGACTTAATCACTCCGTAAACTGACCAAAACCCCCAATTTTCACTGAATATGACCGTTTATTTTCTTGCAAAACCAAAAATGTTCGCCGTTTGACAACACCAAAAATCCGCAACTTTGCCTTCAAGTTTTTGAGACAAAAATATCCTTTGAAAGTACAAGTATACGTTGGCAGCAAACTTCGACTCCACTTCTTGAAATCTGTTCCACATTTTTCTGCTCACTTCTTAAGCGCGACGTGGATAGCGCTTTTGATTTCACTTGCACTCACTAGTCTGTAATTTTCGCCTTTGTGACCCAATAAAATTCCGGGTAATTCTTGTATAACGGCCACATGGAAGTCCGCCAATTTCCATTTCAGATATTTTTTATAACTTTCGAGCCACCCGGTTCTGCTGACAAAATATTGCACCGATTGCATTATTTACAAGTTAAAACTCGCCAAAATGGCCATTCCAGGTCCCGGAATCCAGTCACAGAACGGACAGAAACACAACCTCACTTCGG
>JAEMWC010000051.1:675000-685000 GCA_016490735.1 Pachyseris speciosa | reverse complement strand
ACACAGCCAGAAATTTTGTGTAATTATTGTCGGAATGATTGCAGTGAAATGATTCAGTAAAAGTTTCATAACTAACAACCGTGGCATTTAGAGGGGATTTTAATGACTTGTTGTGGTACCAAAATCAAAGAAATCACTTTATCCACTTGTATATACATAATAAAAATGTACGGAACAAGTCACAATTTACACTCAACTGGCTGAGAATTTAGTGAGCATTTTTTTAAATGAAATAATAGAGCTTGCCGTCAACATATTAGCAGACTGTTGTAACCCCGCTCATAGACCCTTTTCATAATGGCGCCCGACAAATTATTCTTTTATTCCTATGATAATGAGCCCTACTAGCCTCGTCAGCATGTGCAAAATTCAATAGAATTTTTTCATTAAAGTGAGGTTAGTAGGGCTAATTAACACATATACAAAAGAATAATTAAAATCGTCCGCCATTATGAAAAAGGTCTATGCACGCCTATTTGCATCAACTTGAGTTTCAAAATGTTTTTTTTTTTGAATTCACCCTTATATTCCATATATTCCCTGCAAAATCAAGTGTCTGTAATGGAGCACCCTGTTTACCAATTTATTGCATTTTAGCACTTGTAACTTGTATAGATTTACTGACTCACGTGTAAAATATTTAATTATCCGTATTTTTGTTGCAGATTGTCTTTCTTTGCGGCCTTTTCATAATAATGGGAACAAGGTGAGTTATCAACGTTTTGCTAAGGTAATTGATTTGACGATAATTTTATTTCAACGTTTAATGCGTCTTTGTCGGACAACTATCTTCGAACAGATGGAACAGTCAATAGACCATTTTACAGTTGTCGGTGAAAGCGAGGCTGGGGGTGACCTTGTTTTCATACAAACCTACCTACTTTTCTTATGCTAACTAGTGTTTAATCAGCATAATTTCCATACGAAAAGTAGGTAGGTTTGTATCAAAATAAGGTCACCCCTAGCCTCACATTCAATCAAAGGCCAGGGTACTGAGCAAAGAACTGTAAAATGGTTTGTTCGGGATACGTATAACGTATATTATTCAAATATACATCCCTTATACTTTGTAATGCAGGGTTATCAGTAAGGATGTAAAGAAGCCATTATCAGTTATTTGTGAAGACCTCAGTACAGCAATAAGAACCTCGTTTTTTGTTACGAGTAAATTGCCCTCTTAGTCCAGTAAATTATAAAAAATGTTTGATGATGATGATGATGATGATAATGACGATGACGATATGACGATGATGATCATAACGATGAGGCTATAAACAGTTGATGGAACATTTTTGTTAACTAAAGTTCAGCTTTCCGAGATCTTAACAAACGCTGGCATTGATGATTATGATGACGATGACGATGATGAACTGTGAGGCTAAAAAATTGATGGAACTATTGCTCAGCTTTCCTAGACCTTGACAAATGCCTCCGGTGTTTAAGGCGGGATTTAACCTAAACATCGTTTTTTAGTCGCTTTACATGGATTTAACGTTAATATCTCGTTCGCGTTTCAAGCAATTGAAAATCTCAATGCTCATCCCACGAAGCTATGTTGTGGAATATTTTGTGAATTTTTTGGTGATTTTTCGGTATATTTGGGAAGAGATAATTTTTCTCAAAGGATTAGTTAAATTTAGGGAAATAAGAAATATTAATGAAGGTTTAAAATTGGAATTTGAAGTTACAAAGTAGTAAATTAAACGGACACCAAACAGTTCCCTCAGCAACCTGCAGTGCCCTTGTTAGGTATGAACTGTCTGGTGGTGTTTCAAACATTTTTTCCCATTCCAAGCCCTTCTTTAATCTTTAACCTCCTCAAAATTTCACCCCAATTCACGTTAAGACCCCCACCCACCCCCTTAATGGAGAGGGAGGGTGGTATGGGTCATCAATGTGATAAAACACTATTCTGCTAAATCTTGTGTCCCATTAACTTGCAGTGAAATCGGCTCCTCAGCTGCAAAGCTGGTGATGGAACCTGCTTACCTCACTGAAAAAAAAACATTGAAACCATGTTTGTTATTGTCATCAACAGTGTTTGGCTGTGGTTCATTCCCCAACACAGCACTCAGATGTACGGTGCTAGTGCAACGTTAGGATTTGGTGGCTCAACACTGTTGGTTACTGTTTTAACAATGCTGGCTGATCTCATAGGAGACAACGTGGTGAGCAAACTGTCTACTTGACGAGCTTTAAGTTACGTTTTAACGTGGATAAATGCGAATCTATGCGAATTACGCATTCGCGCGATAAGTCAGAAACCAATTATTTCTTGGAAAAGCCCCTTAAAGACGTAGATAATTATAAAGATCTCGGTGTTACAATAACTAGGGATCTCTTATGGGGTAATCACATGTACTACTGTGAATAAAGTGAACAAAGTTCTAGGTTCCATTAAATGCTCGGTACGCACCGCTAATGCAAATGTTTTTCTACGCTGTACAAATCTCTTGTACGGCCAATCTTGGAATATGCGGTACCTGTATGGTGTCCTTACCTTGTTAAGGACATCCATGCCCTTGAGAATGTACAGCGAAGAGCATCAAGACTTGTATTAAATCAACGCAAGGGAGACATGTCCTATGAAGACCGATGCAAACTGCTAAAATGGCCTACTCTTTCCGACCGTAGAACTTATTTATCTTTAGTTGAATGTTATAATATAGTTTTTGGCTTTTATCATTTAAAATTTGAAGACTTTTTTTATTTGGCCACAACTCGATCTACGAGAGCAAATCATCAGTACAAACTCTATGTCAAACCAGCAAGACTTAATTGTTATAGACCTTTTTCATAATGGCGGACGATTTTAATTATTCTTTTGTATATGCGTTAATTAGCCCTACTAACCTCACTTTAATGAAAAAATTCTATTGAATTTTGCACATGCTGACGAGGCTAATAGGGCTCATTATCATAAGAATAAAAGAATAATTTGTCGGGTGCCATTATGAAAAGGGTCTATAAACATTCATTTTTCGTTAGGATTGTCAAATTATAGAATGAGTTACCGGGTGATATTGTAGATACTGATAGCTTTCAGCATTTTAAATCTAAGCTCAAATTGTACTTAAATATTTGATTGTAAAGTTTTTTATTTATATTTTTCTTTTTTAAGGGAGTTTTCATATAGGGTTAACCTCCTCCTTTTCTAGAAGCATTTTTCTTCTTAATTTTTAATTGTAAATATAGTTTGCTTCTGGATAAATAAAGTATGTATGTATGTATGTATGTATGTATGTATGTATGTATGTATGTATGTATGTATGTATGTATGTATGTATGTATGTATGTATGTATGTATGTATGTATGTATGTATGTATGTATGTATGTATGTATGTATGTATGTATGTTTATTAACTGAGTTGATAAAGTAAATTGGCTTCAGTACAAAAATTCAAAGCTGACGCTTCGGGCGTTAGCCAATTCGTCCTTCGTTCTGAAGAAGAGTTGACGCTCGACACTGCAGTTTTGGAATCTCTTCACGGAGGCCAACATACCGTGTCAACTCGTGACTGGCAATACCGAAAATTTGTTTTCACAAACTCGTCCTTATTCCCGCCAGAATTTGCTTAAAGCCATAGCACAAGAGGCGAGACGCTTGTAATTGTAGAGGAACATGCATCTTTTTCGTCGCGTTGCGTTCTCTGATTTTTTATCAATATTTCGTACATAGATTTCTTTCCTTGTTTCTGTCTTTAAAAATTCCTAACAACATTTCCTTGTGAGGCAAAATTTGACAACGCGAACATGGTAAAAAGTACCGTAAACAGCTTTAGAGATAACTGGTGAGAGTGCACGCAATAGTGTAGTTGACCGCTGCCGCCTTATTTGGCTTTGCCCTGTGAATTGTTTTGTACCGGCCTGACGTTGGCATATGGTGTTCTGGTTACACCCTTATTTGGCTCTGTGTGTCCATCAGTTGAGGTAACTTTGCTGTTCCTGAATCATGTCTGAGGACAAAAACGGAGGACAGAAACATCAAGTTGGTTACTTTTCGATGAAGATGTTGTAATTAGTTAAAAACTTAGACTACGAGCAATCCCTCTTTCGCCGCTTAGTTCGTCGAGCGTGAGGTTAAAACAAAAGCCAGAAAAATTTTCCACGCGAAATCTTTACACAAGGGGGAGCGTCCAGATTTCGGGCTGCCAATTTTTCAAGCTCCGGTTTTGTTCTAGCCTCATGCTCGACGAACTAAGCTGCGAAAGAGGGACTGCTTGTAGTCTATTAAAACCCAACCCTAAAATTCGCTTTGTGTGCGGAGTAGCTAATACAATGATCACTTAATGTAGAACTTTTTTATGGATAGTTGGTGGTGCTGTCGAATGGTCTTTCAAAGAAAATTTTTAGTCATATTTCACGGCTCTCAACGGTCTCATCCCTTGCGTGAAAGTGTCTCGCGATCTCGATTTCATCTCCAGTTTGTAATCGTTTCAGGAGACCGGAGCTTTTGTGTATGGAGCCATGAGTTTTCTGGACAAGATGTCAAATGGAGTCGTTATACAGATCATTCAAGTGTTGTATCCAAAGAGCAACGACCAAAGGTCAGGCTACTTATTATTGCTATATGAAGTAAGGCGTCGAATAGGTTTCCGAAGTCCTTTCCGCTGCTAGTAGGAGCATAGGGCCAACAGCCAAGTGACTGTGACATACGTTTGTTATACGATTGCCATGTGACTGTTAGCAATAGGTCATAGGAGTGTTGAACATTTAATGGTCATATTACTGTCACGTGACTGTTGGCCATATGCCATATGACCATCATGTTGGTCATCATCTTCGTCAGTCCTTTAATATCCCGTCATGTGCCGCATATTTCGCGACCAATGTATCAGTAACCTGCGATCAGGCTCTATTTTCGTTTCGATGGTAAACCTTTCCCGCGGGAAAGGCGAAACGAAAAATAGAGCCTGATACAAGTCTTCCACGGAACGTCTACCGCCCACTTTTTTGATTGATTGACATGTTTCAAAATCAGCCAATCAAAATTACTTCCGTTACGCGATACTCGCGAGCTCTCGCGCGTGAAGTGATGTGGAATGAAGAAGACGCCATTTTTGTTTTGGGAACGTCTTGTCCTACATCATTCATTGTTGTTGGGGAAAAGTTGCGGTTTTGGTCCCAAAGTAAGCGCACATAACAAATTTTATAAACGCTGGGAAAGACGATATGTGTTTCCAATGACTATGTGATGCTGATATCTTTTTGTGGGTAGTAAAGCACGACTGATGATTCGGCTGAAGGAAGATCAGGTGAATTACTATTGTCGATGTATTTCTCGTCTTCCCCTCGAAATACAATAGTAAAGAATATTTTTAGTAGAGTCGAGAGTGTTGTTCTATTTGAGTTGTGGAAAAACGGGATTTTACCGTTCGCTCGTTTATTAAGTTTTAGCTTTTGAAGCTCGCTTACCTTTAATTTGAACAAATGAATAAATGCAGGCCGGCCTTGTTGTATTCTTTTAATGTAATTTAATCTATAAAACAAATTTTGCAGCATCACTAAAAAGCTGCATTGTGGTGGTGCACTGTTATTGAATTCATTCACTGGGATACCAAAAATACGATTTTTCCTCAAGTGCTTGACTCTCTAAGGAGCCATTTTTATTAATCACTTTTTTAGCTGTTTATCAGAGGCTTCATGATTTGACACATAACTTTATTCAGTGGATGAGAGGTATTTACATGTATACGCTGGTTGGCTAATTATCCACTGGAATAATATCTGAAATTTTTAAGTGTAGCATGAACCTGTGATCAGTGATGCAGTGAAATGTAGAATCAACTAGCCTGAAGGGCAATTGGATAATTCCAACCCATTGTTTTCTTTGCATGCTGACCGTGACTGAGAAGAAACAGTAGTAGTAAATATATGGATTACCCAATTTATCTCTGTGTACAGGCATGAGACCACTAAACATGGTTATCCACAAATACCATCAAATGATGAAGACATGGCAAATGAAAATACCAAAGAAGATTTCATCTACAATTAACACACCACTAGACTGCAGTTTGGTTTCTTTATTTTAAATCTAAATGATGCAATAAGGGAAGGGGATGCTGCGAGGCTTTTTAGATGCTTTAAGCTTGTTCTTCTGATGGCATATAATTACCAGCACTCTAAATACACCTATTTACTCTTGCATTTTTTTGCCTAGGTATTAGCACTCCTCTCTAAGGGGGAAGCCAAGCATCTTCTTGCCAACAGGTTTTTTAACAGTGAGGGGAAAAAGGGAAACAAGCCATTGGATTTCCAAATGCAACACCTAAATTTTTCACTGAAAATGGTTCTGAAATCACTATTGGGAAAAATCCCAAAAAGATCAGCTCAGAGGGTGGTACATTCCCTTGAGAGATATTTGCTATGTTATCAGTCAGTCATAAGGCCTCTGGGAACAGGTGGTTGGTCTACCACCCAACTGACGTCCACTGTGAAGTTCCTAAAGCCCTTCCATCGAACTCTTTCTATGGCCGGTCATTCTGCTATTTATGTTTTTTTTTTTTCATATCAAGACACATGTATTTTATTACTCCCTAATAAGAAAAACTTTATTATTGGTGGTGTGAATTACCCAACAGTGTTTTAGTTGTTGTTCCAGAGGCGAACCTACATGCAAATGATAATTTATTAACTTTACGGCCGTAAAAGAATGGTACAAAACAAATTTAAAAGAACTTACAGTAAAAGCTTTCAAAATGTTTGTCCACAGAATAGGAGTACTCTCGCATCCTAACACTGAAACCAACGTGTCTATGATCTTGTACTTATCAGCTGAGCTTCGATGTGTCTTGCTTCTCGTTGAATTGTTCTTGAATACAAACCAGCCAGCTTCCAAGTCTTTATACCGTTGTCAGGCTTTCACAAACACGAAAGATAATGTTCGAAATAGAGGAATAACAGAGGGAACTCGTCAGAACGCTTCGTCTTTATCATTCTTCATGAAGATCATTCCGCGAATCTTTTAAGTGATTCCAGTATGTATATCAAAAGCAAAGCTTATAAACTTTTCCCTCTCCGCTAATTTACATGAAAATAGAAAGGCTCTGTTGTTTTGTGTTGTAAAACTAAAAAGAACTTGAGATTATTGTCCGTAATGGCGGCTCAGTCGCGAGAGAATTTCGCGAGAGCCTCGCGAACACGCCTCTTAGTGACTTCAGGTTATTGAATCAGCCAATCAGATTTCGTCCAAATTCTGGACGAAGCCACAGACTCCCGTGAGACTTTGTATCAGGCCCAATTGTAGCGAGCGCCGACATAAGAGGACATAACAGCGATGCTTCAATTGGGCCTGATCGCAGGTTAATGTATCAGCAGAGCCTTATTTTCAGGATTTAGTAATACTGCAAACCCACTCACTCTTCAGAACTGGTCTTATTATATTGGCATTCCGTGGATATGAGCAAGGGCGTCTTGCGATTTCTAGTAGGCTATCGGGTCATAGGAACGTCGCGAGAAATGAGTGATGAATCTCTTAACATAAATGTCGTATCATTCTTTTAAGTTAATAGCATTTCTCGTGACGCTGATGTTGTCTTAAGATAGTTTTGAAAGATCTTGCCTTCAACACACACAGGAGGAGCAGGGTTGGCGCAGTGGTGAGAGCACTCGCCTTCCACCAATGTGTCCCGGGTTCGATTCCCGGACTGTTGGGGCTGAGTTTGTTGGTTCTCTACTCTGCTCCGAGAGGTTTTTCTCCGGGTACTCAGATTTTCACCTCTCCTCAAAACCAACATTTGATGTAATTTGATTTGATTTGATTTGAGATTTATAATTAGTAGGCGAAGAGTCACCTTGTGGAAGTACTACTAATAAACCGTTATTACTATTATTATTATTATTTATTGTAAAATTTACTGAAATAATTGAATGCAATAATCATGTAAATATTCAAACGTTCTTTAGCCTTTTATCTTGTAGTAATTTTATTGTAAAGTTTAAATTTTTTGACTATTATTACGAACATTTTTTGTATTATATTTTCGCATTCTAGTAGATCAATAAGTGTAAACTTAAGATTGTTTGAGAATTTTTTAATAAAGTTTATTATTATTATTATTATTATTATTATTATTATTATTATTATTATTATTATTACAGCATCGAAACCTGAAAGTAATTAAACCACAAATCCATGTTTGTTGTGTGCTCAAAGCACACGGTTGCTATCCATACCTGCTTGTGTGAAATTCCTTGAGTTGACAACGAACACATTGCTGTTTGTTTAATCATTAGTGCAGCTGCTGGTGGTTTGTACTACAGGGAAGTCATGGTTCTGGTATCAGGAATAGCGGCAGTTGTTGCTCTCTTAACTCTGCTAACATTGTTAAAGAAGAACGTGGATGATGCTGATGGAGGTGCGTAGAGAAATTTCTTCTTTTTTTTTGTTTTTTGTTTTGTTTACTCGGGCTAGTAAAAAGCCCGAGGTTTAAAATGGGCTTCATTTTTCGTCGTCGTATTTCATCCGCAAAAGGCACTTCCGGCGTTTCTGCGCAAGCGCGAACTATAAATAACTCACAACAGCAAGAATGATGCCTGTTGTCACGTATCGGAAAACGTCGATTCACCTTGTGTCTTTGAAGTCTGAACGACTAATATGTTGAGAGAAGTGTCTATACGAATGTTTGCAAGTTCAACAGCAAGAAGAATACTTTTAACATGACGAAACTGAACTCCATATGTTTTGAATTAGACTGCCGTGTTTCCCCGTGGCGGCTCCATACTAATCTAATTTTGAGTGGTACATTTTGTTGAATAACTCAAGTACGGGATATCATACACCCTTGAGACTTCAACAGGTAGTTTATTTACTATTTTTCCACAATATCTCAATTTCTGGACATTAGTTTTTGAATGATAAGCGATTTTAGTTTTTACTTGCGTGACGTGAAACTGTCCGCAGAAACCTTACTCTCTTTCTTATGTTTATAAACAGATTATTTTTTCTCCACACATTTCACCGAGACTCCATTAACGTCTATGCGAAAAAATCCTACATCGTTTGATAAGCGTTTCCTTTCTCAAACACTTAGCAGAAATATTCATCGAAGCGAAAACAAGTGTGCTTAGTTTTTTTGCAATAAATGACCTATTTTTACCTCATTAGCTATGCTGAACCTTAGTGGTCTAGAGGTCATTGTTACTGCCCCTAATGTAAACAACCCGGGTTCAACTTCTACTGGTGGCGCCTATCGCGGGCTTTTTTCTTCTTCTTTTAGAAATATTTTTTACAAGTGTTATTATTATTGTTCTCAATGGTTGAGCTGTAAAGCAATTTTGTAATTTTAAAGGGATATATGTTGATCTGATAGGGGTCTACGGATATACACTGCGAAGAAATAGACTCCAACACAAGCTAAGCGTAATGCGTCCGATGTAAGAAAGACAGACTTCTCTCTATTCTTTTGTTTAGCGCTAAATTAGGGATACAATACTGTTTTTTGCGAGCCCGAGTTTAGGCTAATTGTAGCCTCTTGTTTTTTATGGACTCCTCACTTTTCTCACAGAGACGATTTCTCGCTTCTCAGGATGCGCGGTGGTATCAGGAGGTTCGTGGCTGCAATCTGGCTCGTGGTCCTTGGTTTGCTCCAAGGGTCCCTGCATTCCGTACGAGTCCCCAGTTCATTTGGCCCCAGGAATAACGACCCCAGAGTCAATACCTCTCTATGGCTCAGTGGATCTCACTTGAAAGTGCTTCCAGAAGACAGTTTTCACATGCAGCCGCCACTCTCTCCTCAAAGAGGTTCATGGGCCATTGGCGGAATCTCCAGCGGATCATCCTTCCCTGAAACTGGCACCTTGATCTTCTCCGAAGGAGACTGTAGCAACATTTACCGTATTAGTTAGACCTCATGAGCATGGCATAGCTAATAACCAGACTCTTGTGGGATGTGCATTGCAGACAAATTAATGTGTGAAAGCTTCACATTTTCATCAATGATGCAACTCTTGGACTCGGATCATGAAGAGGATAGTGACATTGAAATTTTGAAAACA
>JAEMWC010000051.1:652500-665000 GCA_016490735.1 Pachyseris speciosa | reverse complement strand
GAGTCCTCGGAGGAACTGACGGTGGAAATCATGCAACTTAAACGAAGGGCATCGCATTTCAAGGCCAAATTGCAAATGCCCAACCCCCCTGCACTCTGGTGTAAAAAGCAAGTGTTCCTACTCACGGTTTCACAACGGGAACCCCAAAGGAAAGGCCAAATCAATTGATTGACACGCGCAAGCACCCACGCGGGCATAATAAGAAATCTCCCGAGATAAAGTAATTTACTAAGGGCAAGAACATTAATTAAAAGGCTCTTACCGACAAATGACAGTGACCGAGATTTCCAAAGATCAAGGGATCCCTCTAACTTGTTAAGACGGGGCTGCCAATTATCAATTTCGGTAGGAACAGTGCCAAAAACTACACCTAAAACGTTCATCTTGCCGGTACCCAAGTGAGGCCAAGTGGCTCATCAGTTCTATCCTTCCACGAACCCAGCCACATGGCCTCCGTTTTGGACTTATTTAACTTCGCACCAGAACCCTTCTCATAAATAGAAATAACATCAAATAATTTAACAAGAGACCGAAAATCTTTCAAAATTGCCGTAGTATCATCGGCGTACAAACGAACTTTAGCCTGGCGGCCGCGGGCACCAGGCAAGAGAAAGCCCCTGATCTCAGGACAACTGCGAATTTGACAAGCAAGAGCCTCAATACATAAAACATAAAGCAGGGGGGACAAGGGGTCACCCTGCCTCACCCCGCGACGTAAAGGAATTTTCTCAGTCAACCATCCATTGAGAAGAATTCGCATGTAAGCACCCTCGTAAAAGGTGTGAACCCATCTCAGAAAATTTGGGCCAAAACCGAGGTGACAGAGAAGATCTGTTAAAAACGAACGGTCGACACGATCGAAAGCCTTCTCCTGGTCAAGGCTAATGAGAATTGCCGTCTCATCAGTCCGCTCAATGAAATCAAGGATATCCCGTAATAAAACAACATTGGACGAAATCGATCGGCCCGGCACAGAACAAGTCTGATCCGGGTCAACAACAGAACCTAAAACGCGAGAAAGGCGACAAGTGATAGCTTTAGAAATAATCTTATAATCTACATTGAGCAAACTGATGGGACGCCAATTTTTCAGACTTTTTCTGTCACCTCGCTTTTTGAAAATTAGTCGGGTAGCGCTGCCCTTCATGGAATCGGACAGTGCTCCGTCACTAAAACATTCACGAGCAACTCTTAAAAAGAAAGGACCCAAAAGGTGCCAAAAAGCTCTATAGAATTCAACGGTGAAACCGTCAGGACCGGGGGACTTACCAAGATTAAGAGAAGAGAGAGACTCGGCGAGCTCAGATAAAGAAAGGGCCTCATCACAGAAATCGCGATCACTTTCGGTGAGAGAACGAGCAAAACCTTGTAGCAGTCGTTGTTTACAAACGGGATCAGTAGGCTCAGGGGAAAATAAATCAGTGTAAAAACACACGTGCGCGTGTTCAATTCCCTCACAGGCAAAAACCTCGACCCCATCTGCATTTAAAATAGAAGACACAAAATTACGATCCATGCGCTCACGTTCTAATTTAAAGAAAAAGCGCGTGGGCTTCTCACCATCTTCGAACCATTGAACCCGACTACGAATTTTGGCACCTTCCAGGTCCCTTAAGGTAAGCTCTTTAAGTCGAGTTTCGAGGGAGACAATTGTTGAAACGACAGAATTGTCTCCCTGACAAAGACGCTGCTTACAACTAATTAGACGATTAGTGAGCTTGACACGCTCGTGGAATAATTCTCTGCGCTTAAGTTTGGAATAAGAAACAATTTCAGCACGCAAAGAACGCTTCAAAAAATCCCACCAGTCCTTAATAGATAGAAAATTATCAACGCAGGTCGAAAAATCAGTAATTCGAGCAGAAATCAAAGAACAAAAATCAGAATCTGAAAGCAACGAATTATTAAATTTCCACAGACCAGGACCACGTGCTTGATCATTATTCAAACAAACTTGCAAGTTAACAAAATCATGATCTGAAAAACAACACGGGAGAATATCACAGGACCGAACGGAGGAAGCAAGATTAAAAGAAACAAAAAACTTATCAAGGCGACTGCCAATTGAAAAATTCGAATTAAACCAAGAGTATTGGCGCAATCTGGGATGAAGTTTACGCCAAGCATCAGAAAGTCTAAAACAAGAACGAAAGTCCGCTAAATATTTCGCAACAAAAACATTACCGCCAAGTTTGTCAAGCTCACTTTCATAACAATTAAAATCTCCACCTAGGATAATAGCATCCGCAGGAAGAAAAAAATCATGAAGATTTTCAAAGAAGATTTTACGATGGGTTAAATTAACAGGAGCATAAATATTAACGAAATTAATCTTGAAACCATTAGACGTAGCTAATAAACTAAGAACACGGCCATCAGAATCTTTGCGCCAGGATAAAATCTCACCATCAAATCGATCGGAAACAAGAATAGCCACACCACCCTGTCTGCCAAAGGCAGGCGACCAGAAACTAGGGCCAGACCACTCAGCAGACAGGGCAGTGAGCCTACTAGAACAAGAAACATGAGTTTCCTGAACAAAACAAAAATCATAACTTTTAGCACGATCAAAAATCATTAACTCCTTACGTAAATCAAAACCCCTTGAATGAAGTGAAAGAAGCTTCACAACAAACAATAATAATAATAAAGGCATGTATGCTTGTCAAAAAGGGACAAAACAACAAGATTGAATATTTATATACCAAGAAAGATATAGATATGGGAAGACGTCGAACTTCTGTATCAAGAGACATTCATATACACCAAGATTCACTTTCGAACATCAACTTCTCTTTGAAACTTTCAAGTGGTGTTATATGTACATCAAGATGCGTGAAATGTATATGTATCAAGATTTCTCACCTACATACATTAAGTTCCGCAGAAATATACAATATGATTCGTGATATTTTTACATCAAGACGATAAACACCGGAGGGACTTTTCAAGTCGTGTTATATGTACATCAAGGTGCGTGATATATTTACACTAAGTTTCAGCATAAATATACAACATGATTCGTGATATTTTTACATCAAGATGGTACACACAATGGGACTTTTCAAGTGATGTTATATGGGTATCAAGATCCCCCGCTGGTCGATCATCGTGTGTTGAACCCATGTGCTGGAAAAAATGGCGGCAAACGAAAGCAGTACGTCGCTTCCAAACGAGGAAGCAATCTCGTCGTTAGTTCGCCGTGTTTACAGAGCAATTACAGAAGAAGTGCCTCGCGAAAGATCAAGAGAAGTTGGAGCGAATTTCCGTACTGCTGAAGAAGAGTTGTCCAGACGATTTCAGATTCCCCGTACCGTTGGTACCGTAAACGTAGGCTCACAGCGTCCTCCATTTTATAATCCACGAGTAAATTATGGATGTAACGGAAATGGAAAGAAAGGGAAATCCAAATCATGTGCCTGGAAAGGAAAATCTCCAACTTCACATAGTATCTCCAGTAGAGAACTGGTGTTGCTTCCGGCACCTGACATAGACGAAGTGCCACGGTTTGGTAAAAAACGAAAACTGCAGGAAATGGGCCTAATAATTGATTGCTTCCCCCTCGACAAGAGCTGGGACGAGAATCAACTGAACTTTAAGGTACATTTCATAGCTGCTATGTTTATATTATTCCATGTGTAATTCTTCTCGTTTCTACACCCTCCCTTTCCAAGTATTTTGCTTCGGTATTCATCTTTGAACTGGAATAGGTTAAAACAAAGTAATAGTGTGTGGGATTGAAGCAAGGAATCAAGCAGTAGCTGTTTAAAGTCTTGAATTGTGGAATACATAGGCATAGTGATAGTGTTTCTTGTTTCAATTGGCTGGTGCAGGAAGGAGAGGTCTTTTCTATTTTCGAGGCCTCCATAGGGGATCTGTATATCTGGTACCCTCTAATGCTAAATATAGTAACTACTTTTGATATTATTTCACTTCAACAAGTCTGGCACTTAGGGATGGGTATGGTTTTCTCGCTGAGGGCATTAGTGCCAAAAGTTGACAGAAAAATACAAATATTTGCAGTTTTATTGTTTTTCTTTTACTTGACACAAACTTAAGCAATGAACCAATTTATTTTTCTGGCAAAAAATGAACAAGTGAGCAATTTACTCATAACATTCCCTGTTTTTGGTTGCTTTTTTCGCCATGTACCCATATTTTTTTTACCTTAATATCCTTTGTCCCAATAAGCACTAATAGACCTCATTTTCTAAATTATGCTAAGATTATATTGCAAAGAATGGGAAATTTCCAGTGCATATATAGTATAACGCTTCCATTTCAAGTAACTAAGAGTAGATAATCCAGAAGAATTGGTTTGAGGAACTGTAGGGCAATTTTTGAAACAACAAAGGCTAGGAGATTGAGGATGGTGTTGCTATTGTGTGTTTCTATTTGCTTTTTTTTATTTCATATAGGTGGGGAGTGCCCTGGTTGATGTCTTACAGGATGAGGAGGGAGGTGTTATCCCATTTGAGTTTGTGAAAACCATAGGTAAAAGCATATGCCCTCTCAACCTTTTTGGGGATAAGGAGCTCACAGCTGCCACACTAGCTGGATTATGTCGCCAAGGACCAATATATGTTAGAGCAATGAAAAGGCTAAAAGTCTGGCCGGCAGAGGAGATAACTGATGTTGAGGATGAAGGTAATGAGGAGCTGGAAGTACGGACAGGGACAGAATCAGTTCCAGAGACCAGTGTCAGAGGTACCTGTTGTTACTATTATTCAATTCCATGTACATGTAGATGTGCAGGTGTACATTGTATACAAGGCATAGTCAGTCACTGAGTGGAGGACTTGTTAGTAAATCTTACTCAGGAAGGTGTGTTTTTTTGGCTTTTTTACCTTGCCAAAAAGTCATTGGTTGGAAATTGAAAAATAATTTTGTAAGTTACATGTTTGACTACAGTGTATGATCACAAAACATTGGAACCACAAATGTCATGACTGGGTTTAGCTTTAGAAGTGACACACTTGAACTAGTCAAACTGAATCCTACTATGTTGTTCTAACTATAAGGTAGAATCCAAGTCAGTAGCATTGGCTCACAGTCAAGTGGTAGTTTTCAGGATGGTGACACTTTGCATGACTCAGACACACTTGAAGTTGAAGTTACATGTATTACAACGAATGACCAAAAGACAGGTATCTGCATTCAAAATAGCATGCATGTAATAAGTTAGTTATATTACTATTATTAATATATTTTTTTAGTGTGAAGGGACATAATAAGGTTTTCTTATTTACAGTGTATCTAGATATGGAAAATTTATATGAAAATCTCTTTGTATTGGGTTGCATGTGGTAAATGGTTGTATGGCTTATAATTAATGTTTGTTTCTATGTGAAGACATTCATACTATAGCATTTCAGTGCTGAGCGGTGTCTCATTTCATTACACTGCTCTGAAATGTTGAAATGTATAGAGTATTGATTGTTGTCTGTGCATCACATTTATGTGAAATATTAGTTTACCACAATTTAGTACATGTGCTTTTACATTAGTGTGAATTACTGTTGAACTACTTGTACTTTACCTGTATCTAAAACATGCTGCCAGTTGATGGCAATGATGTCTTTCATTCAGATCTATTGTTTCAACAGTCTGTTAATAGTCTTTGAAACCTGTTCTCCTTTTTGCAATTATCACAAATTATTTTATTATTGCTAGTATCATAAAATGACATCAATCTTATACAGTAAGAAGTCAATGCTAATGAAATGTCTGTTCCACTTCCATCAAGCCTGTGTCAGTCAGTTAAGGGAAATGTTTCCCAACATGCCAAAAGAGTTCCTCAAGAAAACACTACAAGAAAATGATGAGGATTTGAACCTGGCAGTAGCAGATATCCTGAAATCACGTGAATGTAAGTAAAGAAATTTAAAAAGCAACTGTTTTAATTTAGGCAACAATTCAGGGTTCCAGATACGTTTTACAGCTGTAAGGTAGTTTGTCAATAAGGATATCCAGCGGGTCAAATTCCCACTGCTCTCACCCAAACCATTATAAATTTTCCATTAATTTGTCAGGTCATGTAGCTGACCTTGTAGGGTTTTTGACCTGAGACCTCCCTTTTGTCTGAATATTTTTTAACCCAAGGCTTATTTTAGTAAACCTCTGGATTGTCGACCCTTTTATAATACTATGGACTTTTTAGCTAAAATTTAAAGCAGCAACGTACAGAATGTGTTGTGTGTACGCGACTTTCAGGTATGATGGATAAAGTCATCACCAAGCCCTCTCCTTAACACTCTTTAGAAGCGGTCAAACATTAAAACATGTATTAATGTAAATATCTATTTCTGTGTAGGTACAGCTAGTTTGTCATTAGAGACCTTGCTGAATGAGTTAGGGGCCAAGGTAGAAGGTGATGTGGTGAAAATCAAAGTTGATCCTGGTGATATTCTTAATGATGCTTTGGCACACTACAAAGATCCTGATTTTGATGCTGCTGCACCAATGAGGGTAACCTATAGAGGGCAACCTGCTGTTGACCTGGGTGGTGTTAAACGCCAGTTTTTTACTGATTTCTTTGCTGAAATGGCATCCTCTACACATCTTGTCCTTCTTGAGGGTCCTGATTTAAGAAAATCACCTGCTTACAATAGTGGTGTTATCTCAAGTGGATTGATGAAACTATTTGGCACTGCAGTGGCTCATGGCATTGTTCATGCTAAAGTTGGGATTCCTTTTTTGTCACAAGCTTTCTACTGGTATATTGCCACAGCTGATGTAAACAAAGCCATTCCTTATGCATTGCTTGATGATATTTGTGACCAAGAAGTTAGGCAATATGTAGATGCAGTAAGTTAATCTTACTTGACTGTACTTTTGATTAGATATTTTACTAATAAGAATGCAATGCCATATTGTCATTTCAATAAAATTAATTGACGACTTGCATAATATGAATACTTTTTCCATCTGTGATGACTGAATTCAGTACTGTATGATTTATGTGCAGGTACGAGAATTAAAAATTAGTACATGCATACATAGAAGGGATATTCTAGCAGTGCACTGGAGGGCAGTAGGCCCAGTAGGATTTTGTGGACCTTCTTATAGTGTGCAATTACTTTATGGTTAGTATTGTTTTAAAGTTAAGACTCACAACAACGAAAAGAGAAAACTGCAGCCACATGAGAAGAATAGTCTTTTAGGGGTAGTTATTTTGGTTGTTTCATTAGGTCTTGTCATTTGCTAATGAGGAAGACATGTCAAGGTTGAATGAAGATGACAGGTTTACTGAGATTTTGAGTGCAAGTGGTGTTACTACATACCTTTCAGTGAGTCTATTCCCTACCGTTATCATTTACAGCCTCCTTAATATGACCAATCTGTTATTACAACATTGAAAATGAGGTCTGTATTTCATTATAGTATCTCTGCTTGGTTTGGCCAGGTACTAAAGAAAAGAGGAAGGATGTACAATATAATAACTGAGATATATATCATCTATATAACAGTTCATGTGTACAACTTGTAGAATATACAAGTGTGTTTACACATATAAATTTTTACCAGTAATGACAGCTATCCATGTGATTCTAATCTGTTTAGCCATCAGTCAATACTATATAAGACAGTGCAGACATAAGAGAATGTTGTTTACTGGTAATACAGTTATGATTATTTTGTACTACAGATGTAAAGTGAAACAGTTTGCATGTTTATTTGGTGTTTATAATGGATACATTAAGATTTTAGAGTGTTTGTTTTTTGCAGGTTCAAAACAGAATGAGTATTGCACAGGCAATTCTCCATCACTATGTCTTAAACACAAGAAAAGTGTGCATGGACCAATTTCGGGAGGGTCTCAGAACTTTAGATGTCTTACAAAGCATTGAAAAACATCCAAGTGTATGGGAGCCCCTGTTTGTGCATAGTGATAGCTCCATGACAGCTGAGGAGTTCAAGTCAGTGCTGAGGCGCCCAATCTCCATGAGTGACAGTCAACATGTTGTTTGGCAACACCTTCTGCACTTTGTGGACTCTTGTTCGCTTCAAGGTAACTTCATTACAAATTACCTGATTTCCAATGTGATTATTAACAAATGCATTTACTGTACATACCGAGCTCTAGGAGCTATAATTAACTAGCAGGTGACAAAAAACTTAAACACAGTTTCTGTTTGAATGACGCGACAGACAGTTTGTCATATGTTTTGGAATCATTTCCCTTCAACAATGAACATGTGTGTGGTATTTTTGCTAAAGGTATTCCTGTGGGAACCTTAAAACCTACCTGTCAAGTCCAGCAGCACCACAGGCTATACATTGCTTAATATATCAGCATGCTGCTTTGCAACTTTTAAACACATTAAAATGATTTAGCAATGTGTGTTTAAGATTTTCATTGTACATGGTATGTACATGGGGAGTTGCTATTGACATTAAATTTTTGTCTTCCAGATTTAAAGAAATTGTCGAAGTTCCTCACAGGGAGTGAAAACCTGAATTCCTCTGGAGCAAGGGTTAAGGGCATCACTGTTAGTTTTGATGGGGAAGCTGGAAGTGTATTTTCATCTACTTGCACTTTAAAATGTCAGCTACCACCTGAGTTTCCAGATTATGAAAGCTTCAGTCAAGTAATGTTAGCAGTAATCAATGATACAAGCCGTGCATCCTTTACTGTGGTTTGATACTAAAGCTGACAAGGTTATCTTATGTTCTCAAATAAACTTTGACCTTTGACACCAATTCTTGTTATGGGGCCTGTAACTAATTCTCGTTATTGTTTTGTTCAGGTATTCATAAGAAACTAATTTTGTGCATCAAAAGCACTTTCAGATTTTGCACCTTTTCACTTGTTTCAAGCTGTTCAGATATTTAACAAAAACTATCTGTTATCGTGGATCATTGTCAACCTAGTAATGGAATAGCAGTTAGATAAGTGTAAAGTTAACATTTAACAATTTTGAATAAAAAGAAACACTCATATATTGTCTGCTGTCAACTACTTGAATAATGTTTTTTTCTGGATCTTGCCTTTTGCTAAGAACATCATCCTCAGCCCAAACTTTCCAGAAAGTCAACAACAGTTAAATACTTATGAATGCCATGCAAGTCATCACTAATGCTTTCCACAAGTCTTCCCAATTCAGTGCTTTGTTCATCTGATAATAGTATGGGGCATTCAGGAACAGATACCTCATTGCAAGTTTGTAATGCTGGAAAAGGACCTTCATCGTCAATGCCATAGTCATTAAAATCCGATTGCACGTCTTCCAGTACATCAGTGACAGCAACTAGGTTAGTATTACTGTTTGACAGCATGCCTTCAATCCATAGCTGCCTAGGGGTTGTGTTACTTGCAGTTGTGAGACCATGGAAATTCCACTCTTGCGTCAGTTCCTCAAGGGAATCATTAACCATAGGAAGGTATATATATTGTAAGGAGAACAAGTGCATTTCATAGGTGGGATCAAAAAAACCATGCATCTCAAGATACATGAATACGTTCTTGTATTTACTGACTACCATTCTGTTGACCTCTCTCCATAACCTCTCTATCCTCTGATTATGCACCGACTTTCCTGTAATAATACTTCCTCTGTTCAAGCCCCTTTCATGTAACATGTATCTGGCTACGTCAATATTCTCAAGGCCTTGGTCGGATCGAACTCGAGAGGGCAAAGAATACTGTGCCACAGCTTCTCGGAAAAGTTCAAGCACAGTAGAAGCCCTGTTGTTTGTCGATGCCCTTAGATAAACTATAAGCCGCGAAAAGCCATCGATCCCCCCATGTATGACTATCCTGTAAGGCTCAATTAACTTGTGATCACCATCTATATGCCATAGGGCATTTGGACATGGCACAGAGTATTTCCTTCTCACAATTCTAAAACTGTGTTGTCTGATGGCAGACATCAGAGGATTCACTCGGGCAATGGAATCACGCACTCGATTTCTCTGAATTTTCAATCCCCTAGCTCTTAGACCTCCTTCCACAAGATGTCGACCAGCATCCGGAGTTCTTTCCAAAATGTCCCTGACAAGTTCATCCAACTCTTGGTCTGCTATTGTGGAGAACGCATCTTGACCGATAGGCATTTCAAACTCCTGTCTGCGTCGAATAAGTGTCTTAGAAGAAATGTTAAGCATTCTTGCTATGTCCACCCACTTGAAGGATTCGTTTCGCAGACGCTTTATAAGATCCTTGTCTACGACATATCGCGGTCGACATGCGCGACCTGTATCTTCTACAGGGCACGGGCGGTCAAACAGTGAACTTCTTACTTCATCCTGGTATGATGTATTATGAAACACATTTCTGAAATGGTAATTTTCCTGAAGCATTTGCACAGCGTTTGTAAGGTCTTGCAAGTCCTGTTGTACACGATCTGATCCAGTCCCAGTACATGTTAAACGAGTTGACATTAAATTAAGAGTTCGCACAAAATCGCAAAGTCGGGATTCAAAACTGTCTGCCCGATTTGCCTCATACTCACAGTTTAATCCTTCAATAGCTTCATGGATTGTACGTAACAGCAAATCAAAAAAGTGCTGAAGGTTTGGTACAACGTCCACCATTCTGGACCGTATTCTCATTCCTAGAACCTAGGGCCCCTCGTTTCACTGACCACATGACCGATTCTGCGCACTGCAGACCACACAGCCCGAAGTCGGCATTGTGTTTGACCAGCGGTCGGTATGAATTTAAATATATTGACTACGCACTATACTACGCATCCTTATCTGAAACGTAAAAATATTTAAGCGCAATCTCGATGTGTATATATATAGCACATCTTGACATTCATATAACATCACTTGAAAAGTCCCATTGATTTGTATCGCCTTGATGTAAAAATATCGCGAATCATGTTGTATATTTATGCTGAAACTTAGTGTATAAATATCACGCACCTTGATGTACATATAACACGACTTGAAAAGTCCCTCCGGTGTTTATCGTCTTGATGTAAAAATATCACGAATCATATTGTATATTTCTGCGGAACTTAATGTATGTAGGTGAGAAATCTTGATACATATACATTTCACGCATCTTGATGTACATATAACACCACTTGAAAGTTTCAAAGAGAAGTTGATGTTCGAAAGTGAATCTTGGTGTATATGAATGTCTCTTGATACAGAAGTTCGACGTCTTCCCATATCTATATCTTTCTTGGTATATAACTATTCAATCTTGTTGTTTTGTCCCTTTTTGACAAGCATAGGCATGACTAAGAGGGAGCAGACTTACGGGCGATCCCGGATTCAACAGAAGACGAAGATCGCTTACGCGCCCCGATACCAGAAGTATCCATAGGTTCATGTGACCTGGAGAGCTGTGAAGACTGTGACGACTGCGCAGATCTCCTCGGGGTAGAAACCTTAACAGGAGCAGTTGGTTTACGCGTAGTACCGACCTGCGAGTTGGAAAAAGGGGCAGGCTTGCGACGGCCAGAAGATTTCGAAGAGAGCTTTTGAGATAGAGAACCGGCCAAAGGCTGGGACGAGCCAGAAGCAGCCCTCGCAGACTCCACATTGGATGCAGATCCAGAGAGATCGCCACTGGCAGACGGAGAAAACACGGACGGCAGGGAAGAAGACTTGAAACGCGTAGCGGGCGAAAAAACGGGTGTAGTAGCCAGAAGGCCTTGTGAGTTGAGAAGACGGGGAGCAGTAGAACCGTCAGCAGACACCTCAGGAGGCGAAGAAGGTACAGGAGTACCGCGGGAGATACCAGCAGAAGAGGTACCAGAGAAAACATCAAGTTGAGTAGAAACATTGGAGACAACTCGTTGAGCAGGAGTGCTGGAGGTACTAGTACTGGGAGCAGTAGAAACAGAAGAAACCACGGCAGTTGTAACAGGTAGGACAGCAGCAGGCGTAGCAGATGGAACAGGCTGTTGGTGTTCGCTAACATCTGCAAGAGAATCACTATCCGCCGTCTGCATGTCATCATCCTCGTCATCACCATCGTTATTCTCGTCAACGGTAGCATCATCATCAGCATCAGACTTTGGATAATAGTCATCATCAGAGGGGTGATCATCGTTGCTAACAGAAACATCGCCGTCAGTCTTGGCATGGCGATGCCAAGAGTAATCACAGTCATTGGCCAGGTGGTCGAGGCCTCTACAAATACAACAGGCCTTATCATTAGGGCATGCTTTAGAAACATGGCCAATCCCATCGCAGTTGTAACAAACGACAGCATTACAATCTTTGGCAAGGTGCTCAGACGAATTGCAACGACGACACGTTTTTGGCTGGTTATCATGATAAAAGCGCACCAAAAACTTCCCAAAGCGAATAAAACATGGTACAGGCTTCTTGAGTACAACCCGAAAATGTCGCAAACCATTACAAACTTTAGGCTGATCGTAGAGCTTTCCACGGCGACAATGAATGACGTTACAGTACGGGCGTAAACGAGCGATAAGCGCAGCATCAGGCATCTCATGTGGGGCATCGTAAATAGTCAAAAAGGTGTGAGGTCTGGAAGCAGATCGAACGTAATAAGAATTACGTTGAACACTGAA
>JAEMWC010000051.1:642500-647500 GCA_016490735.1 Pachyseris speciosa | reverse complement strand
ACTTTGTGGAATTTCTGATATATATGGGCTACAGCAACTTATAACTGAGCCAACTCGTATTACTGAATCATCATCGTCGTTAATTGATGTAATATTTACAAACTGCATTAACAGGGTAGTCTGTTCAGGAGTTTTGCATGTTGGCATCAGTGATCACAGCCTTATTTATGTTTATCGTAAACTATCACCAGAGTTTGCTTTCAAAGGGCATTACACTAAAACTTTCAGAAATTTTTATAATTTTAACAGGGAGAACTTTCGCAGTGACATTTCTCGACAGGATTGGTCCTGTACCAGTGATGACCCGAACGTTTTGTGGGCTGACTGGAAAGCTAAATTTCTGACTATTGTGAACAGTCATGCTCCAATCAAAACAAAACGTGTTAGGTCGGGCAAGGTCCCTTGGATCACATCAGACCTGCGGAAAGGTATGCGCGATCGCGATATTGCCAAACAGAAAGCTGTAAAGTCTAACGATCCTTTAGACTGGGCTTTATACAAAAAGCTGCGTAATAAGATCAATGAAGAAGTTAAATCTGCCAAGTCATTGTATTATGCTAATGCATTTCTTCAGTCTAAAGGCGATTTACGCAAAAACCTGGCAAATTATTGATGAACTCACGTCTCGTCAGAAAAACAATACGTCTGTAAAAGAATTAAAACTGAACGAGAACTCGCTAACCAATTCTTACGAGCTTTCCAATGCATTTAATGATCACTTTTCAACAACTGGAACCAAACTTGCTAATGAGGTACCCCTTGTTACTGATGGGTCGAGTTATGCTGATTACATTGTTGGCAGCAACAACAAGTTCTCTTTCAGTCCAATTAGTAGTGGCAATGTTTTTTCTCTCCTAAACAAATTATCTAAATCCAAAGCAACGGGTCTGGATAATATTTCCGCCAAACTAATTCGGGAATGTGTCGATCTTATCTCGATCCCTTTATGTAACATTTTCAATAAGTCTCTAAGTTCTGGTTTATTTCCAGACGACTGGAAATGCGCTAGGGTGACACCATTATTTAAACAAGGTGAGCGAACTGATGTGAATAATTATCGGCCGATCTCTGTTATCTCAGTAGTAGCTAAAGTGTTCGAGAGAATAGTGTACGATCAATTGTATATTTTTTTGGCTAATGAAGTGATTATCACTAACCAACAATCAGGTTTTCGCTCCTTGCACTCGACTGTCACTGCTGTTATTGAAACGACTGACAGCTGGGCTTTCAATATCGATCGCGGTTATGTAAATGCAGTGGTTTTCCTGGACTTGAAAAAAGCTTTTGATACCGTTGATCACGATGTTCTCTTAGCTAAACTTAGTCTGTGTGGAATACAGGAGCCTGCTTATGATTGGTTTAAGTCGTACCTAAGCAACCGTACTCAGAAATGTGTTGTTAACGGTTCGCTTTCTAAAGTCTGTTCTCTGGGTTGTGGGGTCCCTCAGGGAACTATCCTTGGCCCTCTCCTATTTTTGATCTATATCAATGATTTGCCAAATTGTTTATCATTCTGCCAACCCAGGATGTATGCAGACGATACTCACATAACATACGCTAGCACAGGCTTAAACTCAATACAAACTAGTCTGACTTGTGATCTAAATGACATCCACAAATGGCTTCTCTGCAACAAACTTACTCTGAATACGACTAAAACTGAGTTTATGTTAACTGGCTCTAGACAGAAACTGAGTACTTTATCTGAATACCTTGAACTTTCGATAGATAATGTTTCTATAGAACAAGTATCCGCTACTAAATCACTTGGAATTCTCATTGATGATAACGTGGCATGGCATAGTCATATCCACAAACTGTCCAAAAAGATTGCCTCCGGCATTGGCGCCATAAAGCAGGGGAACCCAACGACAAGTTTCGGTAGATATCTGTTCGGTGGAGGGTAGTTCGCCTAAGGCTTTCGGCGTCGATTAAAGAGTGCACTCGGATTTTCGTAAGTAAAACGTGGCCTAAAAGATTCGTAATGTGGAAATCATAACCCCTGAGTTTTTCGGAAAGGTCGTCATTGCTGTTTTTGGCAGTAAAAAACGTCAGCTAGCATTTTCGGAAAGAAAAAAAGGTTCCCTATAAAGTTCATTTCAGCTAGTATTTTCCCAAAGAAAGATTTTGTTCCCTAAAATTTTCGGGCAATTAACATTTCAGCTAGGGAGTCCGAACAGATCAAAGTTTTCTAGCTAACCAAAACATCGCTTTAAACAGACTTCAAACACCGTAAGGTACTTTAAAATGCCTTTCTACAGCTTTTGGCTGCTTTGGCTCGTTGGGTGCCCCTGATAAAGCGAATTAGACCTTTAGTTCCACCAGATATACTACATTACATCTACATTGTCTTAATACAACCCCATTTTGATTACTGTAGTATTGTCTGGGGGAATTGCGGCAAAACGCTCTTCGAAAAATTACAAAAGCAGTCAGAATCGTGCTGCCCGCGTTTTGACTTTCTCCTCGTATGATGCTGACGCTGCGTACTTGTTACGACAGCTTGGATGGAAAGACCTGAATGCCCAACATCAATTCATGTAGCTTTAATGGTGTTTAAAGCTCTTAATGATCTCGCTCCTGACTACTTATCCTCTATGTTCACTGAGCGCAGTACGTCAGGATATGTCTTAAGAGACTCTACAAATAAATTAAATGTCCCTTTACCCAGAACCAACTACCTAAAAAGGAGCTTTAGCTATAGAGGTGCAACTCTCTGGAACAGTCTACCCTGCAATCTAAGACAAATAAAATCTCTAGATCTTTTTAAGCAATTATTAAACCTTCATTTTAGTTAAATATAATTAAGTTAAATACACGGCATTCATGGAAAACAGGTTTAGTTTAGAATTGTATTTTACTGTAGAGACTTTTTAAGCGTACGTTTATTGTTATTAAGAATAATTATGTAATTGTATTTTAAATTGTAATTCACCTGATGAATTTTACCGTGTTTAAATAAAGCGGAGTTTTGATTGATTGATTGATTGATTGATTGATGATTGATTGAAATGCGCACCTTAATGGACCTCTCCTATTAGCGTTTAAGTGACAGAAGTCAGTTTTGCTGAAAGCTTCGCACATAGTCTTATATTTTTGTGATCTGACGTATTTCGGCCAGCGTAACTTTCTCATTACATCGTGTACGAGGTGAAGCTGCTGCCCAAGCCTGCCGCAGTATATCTCAGTTCCAAAATAAGGCCTTTGCAGCTCTTAGACTTCTAAGATTTCTAGACGCGCCGTCGATCACTTCAGTGGGAAACCGTTTCTGTTCAGTTTAGTGCAAAAATCAGCAGTTGATTGGCTTTTGAAACACATGGAAGAGCTGTTAAAAAAGTCGTAAAAATTATTTTTCTAAGCGCGATCCAGATGGAACGATTTTTGAAAAGATCACTGGTCATCACAGGACTGAATATTTTGTCAAACCAATTTTATAACGAGCCAATTTCCCTAGTCCTTTGGCACTTCGTTTATTTCAAATCGAAGTTCCACTGTACTGCGATAGCGTTGGAATGGAAGACTGGAATGTGCCCCCCCCCGCGCTACACTCCAAATTTTCGTTTGGGGTTGCTCCGCCGCCTATGAAACTTTAAAAAGCCGTGCGATTTGTTGCATTTCCTGTGTCTTATAAAAACGACTGGAATCTAGTTGCAGTCGCGGAAGTGACCTTTGTGAACCCGTTGAAGCTCGAGCGACGTCCGAAAGATTTACACAAAGGTCGACCTCACGCGTGCAGTGTTGAAGATCTCCATGCGCCTAAATTTTAGTGGGCTTCCACAGATAAGAAGGTTCTGATAAAAACATAAAAGACATAAAAAATTATGACAAGAGGCTTTCCTCAAGTGATAAACCGTCCGTATTCACCGCTTTTGAAAAGGTAATCAAAGTGTTCACAGGTTTTCACAGCCCGACATTATATCACTGGAATTGTTGTTAAATAGGATCAAATGCCTTCCCTTTGCGGCAGAGTTTGCCTCTACAAACTCTGCTTTGCGGCGTGCGTAAACGGAAGGTGATTATGAAAAATCTTTACTTTAAAAAATAATACAGTTCGCGGTTTGAGCTTCTATCCTCAAGTAGTTCTCAGTTGTTTGGATGTAAATGAGACTGTTTTTGAAATCACGAGGTTCTTGTGTGAATAGCCGACCAGATCGTACGATCTTTCGAACAAAGCGGAGTTGATGGGAATTTCTGTCATGCGAGATCATGACGCAAAACTTCCGAGAGGTTTTCTCTGCGGGTTGTCGTGTCAGCTCAGTAAATAGTTGTTTTGGTAACACGATGAAAACAACACGGACTCTAACATGAAAATAAAAATACATAGAAAAAGAAAAACAGTGAAAGTTGTACTAACTTTGCAGATAAAGCAATACTTTCGCACAATTTCAAAGCAAAGATGAAGCTAGATGACCAACTTTTAACACATCTCCCCACCCCCATCCCCATGGGTTGCTTAGGTGTTCGCATCTGATCAGCACGTGACTAATCGCCGATTATAAACAAGAGTTGTACGATGCCGTGCCACAAAATGTCCTGTTAAAAGCTAAGAAGGGATGTTGATTTATCTTACCTACTGGAATACAGCGACTGGAGAATTTTAGCTGCTTGGCGACCCAAAGCTTAGGTGAGAAATTTTGTCGGGTTGAACGTTACAGTAATTTTCGTGACGCTAGTGACCCGATCTTACGTAAGAGATTTTTACCTCCAGTGTCCGAAATTTTGATGTAGTTTAGTTTTTCTTGACAGAAACGTTATTCACTATGGATCGGTGCATCGAGGGGAAGCCAAAAATTACATGGAGGACGCGAATTTGTTACGGTGTTGGTCACATTTTGAACGATTTGTGTGCGTCGATGTGGTTCACCTATCTTCTTGTCTACCTGCACAAGATTGTCGAATTTTCCAACGTAGCTGCTGGAACTCTGCTTTTGGTTGGACAAATTGTCGATGCTCTTGCCACCCCGTTTGTTGGAGTGGAGTCAGATAAAACTGGGGACTGC
>JAEMWC010000051.1:587500-637500 GCA_016490735.1 Pachyseris speciosa | reverse complement strand
ACAGTGAATTTAAATGAAAAAAATTTATACAGTCAAATAGGACTCCTCAGCTCCCCATTGCGTAGTGTGAATTAATCTTGCTGATTTGAATCACCATACATGATCAAACAACATGCATGTGATTGTGTAACGCTGCTGTTGAAATCCTATCTGGGAAAATGGCTGTTGCTCTTCAGACAAATTGACTCCAGAAAGCAAAGCTTTCCTTGCCGGGCACAGAAGTGTTGACTGAGCTATTAAAAAGAGACAAACTGACCGCCATGTGACTATAAGTTTAATGTGGACCGTACCACTCAGGTCAAAAGTTGAGCTCTGGTTGCTGTACCGCATGCTGAGAGGATGTGAAATCAACCATTACTAATTCAAATCGCAAAACAGCTGATCTTTTTTATACATGCATATAGTTGTTCATCTCGGAGCCATGGAAGGTTTGCTCGTAGAAAAATGGCATCAACAATCAGATAATAGGCTCAACTGTCAGTAAAAACTTGAAAATGGAAAACAAAACAGAATTTGTTTTTGCATCCTTTCTTGATCACTGGAATAGCTGGTGCACCACTTTAACTACAATATGTAAAAATTTACTGACAGGGAAAGTATTCTATTCGAAGACTTTGAACTGGGGAGAATTGTGAGGGAAGTCTTCTTGGGTGTGAAAAGAGTGCTAAAACAAATATACTAAATGCTTGACACTGCAACCTTTGGGATATTCCAATGAGTCATGACCTTTGCACTAAGTCGTCGAGTGATACCATAAGTGGTGATAACATCAAATCATTCAACCTCCCAAGGAGTGAAATCACTCAATTCATTGGCAGTTGTCCAGCAGCAATGACTGGACTCTGTAAAGAATTACTTCTGGTCTTGCACATAATGCATCTCCTCACAACTGATGATGCATTTTCGTCACCGGTATCCACTATGAAATCAAAACCCATGAAAATCTCATTATTTTTTTCACAGTAAATTCATGGTATTGTCAAAACTTTTTCATGGGGTTTTCATTGTCAAATTAATAGTTTTTGCCATGAAATTGCCATGAAAAAGCATTAAAAATACCATGAAAATCCTGTGAAAACTTGCAGATTCATGACCCATGAATCATCACAGTTATGCAGCTGTGAAAACAAAGCCTGATTGTTCACATATTCAAAACAGTATTTATCGTGAGAGTCTGGGCCACACCTCCCTCCCTACCCAATCATCTGTTAAGTACCTCCCTCCCTCCCTCCAGGATTTATCTTGACTGGTTTCCTCAGATGTTCAGTGCACTCGGAGTCATGTTTTGGGGTGACTTTGCAGATTATTAAGTCTAATTGTCAGCAGTGATTCGAATGCAAACCAGTAAAGACAAATCATTGATAAATGTTAAAATAATGGAATCACACGAATTAACGCCAGTTTCGTGTTTTGAGAGGTATGGGTGATAAACATGGATTGTCACCCGCTGGATTGTGATGCTTTCAAAGTACTTGCAAACGCGGGTTTGGGAGGTAAGCCCATTTTTAGTAAATTTGATAAAATAATCTAGCTATCAACAGAAGCATGGAGGCTTCTGCTATAAACTACGTTCATGTTAATGTTGAGCCAGCATCCTTATTTTTTTTATCTTCCACTATGACAAGTCTTTTTTTCCCGCAATGTGAAAATTTTGGCGCCAAATTTAAGACAACAAGTGCAGCATAGACAAGGTATAATAATCCAAAGAAAAACCTTTTAAAATTTGATTCCCAATGAAAGTTTTATCCGTTTGAGCAGCTAGTAGGATATTTTTGTAAACAAGGAAGTTTAATAGTTGCTGTTCTGAAGAACTCGTCAGCAAGATGCTTCTTTGCACTCACTGCAGTTTCTACGTGGACTAGTGAAAATGTGCGATTTAAGGCTAATGCCTTACATTTGAGAATTTTTTTTAAATTTAAAAGATAGCTTCGGTCTTCCTGAAGCGCTCATATTTACAACAGATTGGGAGTGGCTCGCACCAGCCAATTCTCACACATAGTTGCGTGACGGCTTTGATTCCCAGAATTTTCAACCAATTTGCGTGGTGCATTCTTGCAGTTAAACTAACACACAAAAAAAGCCCACAAAACACATTGCTCTCCTCCTGGACATGTGTATTATTCCGTCTTCTCTTGGAGGTATATTTTTCCAAAGCCTATAGGGGGATTCATGCTTACGTCATTGTTTACATTTTTGCTCATTTGCATACGGCTTTGCTTACAGAAGGAAACATGTTAGATGTGATTTGACTCCAGACAACTAAAGAGCTAGTGAAATTTAATACATTGTGAAATTTTTAGCTCTTTAGGTGTAGTATTCAAGGAGATATTGTCTTCCATAAACTGCAAAATTTCTGGGTGGCAAAAGCACTAATGAGCTCATACATTCCTTGTACAGTATTCACTACATGAGGCTCATAATCATTGCCAGAGTTATTCATGCTATGACCTTTCAATATTCAGAACTGATTTATTTGTGACTCCAGATAAGCATTGACTTGCATATCTGATGCAGCATTGTTGACATGCTACATGAGGCACATGTAGACATGGATTTTATTTAACCATTACGTTTAACCCGCTGGATTCCCTTTGAATGAAAAATTTTTGCCTCCGAAGTTTTCAACTTGCATGATGTACTTGCTGTGTTGCTGCCTCACGGCTTTATAACTAATGGACTCAAAATTTCAGCTACATGTACCGGTACTTTGCAAGTTAAACTACTTCAAAGGATGCTAATGGGATAACTAAGCCATGCATGACTACAATTGAAGGGCTGGGGGCATAAACTGCCTATGTAGAGTTTTAGGGGTGTTTTTTGCATACGTTATTTCTCGAAAATGAAAAAGAAATCGGTGAAAAAAAATATGGGACAATGTTTTTGAATCAAAATGCAGTTCACATGCAAAAATTTGGACAAATCCAAGCTAACTAAAAATAACGGCCGAAAATTCCACATAGGCAGTTTATGCCCCCAGCCCTTCATGAAGTTAAGCTCATTTGTATGCGTACCATATTAATATTCATACGTGAATTATGTGAACATTATTTTGTGAAGAGTAAAACTAAAACTGGACGTGAAATGATTGATGGGAAGACAGGATTGTTTGATAGTGTGACGTAGACTATAAATTTGGCGGTTAAAGCATCGATTAAGCTCATCGGATACGAAACTTACGTGAGTGCTGGAGCTGTGGATCGCTACATATTATAACTGCATTATTGGTTTGCCTTCCCGCCTGGTGATCGAAAGACGTCATTAAAAGTCTGGAGATCCGCAAGTTTTTAACGCTTCTGAAAGAATCCAGTTAGCGTTTTCTCTGTGCTTACCAAATCACGATGAGATATAAGCTTAAGTTGACTGTCGGTTTTGGAGTACAGAGTAGAAGCCAGGCGGAAAAAGGCTGAAAACAACTCTCATCTCAAAAGCGGCGCGTCGTTGCTAGTCTTGGTCCATTTCTCAAAGGTTGCCGTGCTGAAAGCTGGGAAAGCGAGAGTGGTTTTTGGACTTGAGGTGAAAAGTGTATGTTTGAAGAGTCTTGTTGTTCGCGCTTGGAGCAGACAATGATCCAAGAATTCATTGCGGGCAAAGAGGGCGCTGTCTGAAGTTAAAATCTCTCACGGGGGGCGGTGGGTTGGGGCAGATTATTACTTGTTTTCAGTAAAAACTCTACCTTATAAAATGACTTTGAAAACTGTCTAGCTGCTGCACCGAGGTTTCCATTGTTCATTAATTTTGAAGAGCGCATTTTTTGAAACCAGGACATGAAATCCCAGCTTGCTTTTACTGTTAGCTGTGAAATAGTTCGTCGAAACCAATCCTAAGACTTCGGAAATTCTACCGAGAATTCATTCGGCACGAAGTGAAGTCTGGCCGTTTTCGATGAGTATCTTGAACACAATCCATGGAAAAGTTGCATTGGGTTGCATGGCAAACATTCAAAGCAATATTAAGCGGTACTCTTGCATCGTTTGCTGCCGAATTTTAACACATAAATCACTTTTGCGTTGGTCGCCTCGGTTTTTTGCTTCTATGGAGGCTAATAAACTACAGCAAAAAGTGTTATCATGCGAGATAAACATTTGTGCGCGACTACAGTCATTGGGATGAGACAATCCATCACATGTGATAAAGGGATTGAATTTCATGCAAATTTTTTTATGTTTGGGAGCCAAGTTAATTTCAGAAAAGAGTTAAGTCTTTCAGTCAAATTCTTTCACTGTCGTTATTTACATTATTTTTTATAAGATTTTCATTCCATTGTTTTCCACTTGACAATGAAAATGAATCCATCGAAAATGCAACCACATGCAAGTTTTAATTTACTACGCAACATAACGTTCTGAGTAAAACATGACGGAAAACAGCGTACTCTTAGGACTCTTAATGTTTGCCCTAGAACATCTGATTAACTCAAATTTTTGGTGTAGGTCACCAATAGGAGTTGTCTTGCCAAAAAGTTTCTTCAAGTCAAAACAGCCGTCTTTAATATTTTGTGATTTTTCAGCCATCGGCAAGCTTTTTGCTCACTGATTTAGAATCAACCGAGGTTTTTGTACGCTGGATTTAAGATGTACGCTGTAAATAAGACAAACAACTGACTTTAGTGCTGTGTTATATCGGCCAAAACCTTTCCGAAAGAACTTAGAGTCAACCAAGGCAACTAGGCGCTCTTTTCGACTCGGACGAACTCCTCAGTTAAGCTGATTCGGACTCAAGCAACTGCGCTTTCTCTAACTTTAATGCTAGCGTTAACGTTAACATTAACACTAACCCTAACAATGTCCCTAACCCTATCCCTAGCCCTAGCCGAGGCCCTAATGTTAAGTCCAACCTAAACCCAACAATAACTCTGAATCTCTTCGGAGTGAGTGCTGTTTTCAGGTCGGACAAAATCTTTGCACGCTGACTTGAGGTTAACCCAAGGCTACTGTGTGCTGTTTTTTTTAAGTCAACCACAAATATTGTGCACTGTTTTCTTGCCAAGCGAGCTTGTCGAGTGTTATGATTAAGCAAAAACGACACATTGCGCATTATGTCTGACTGAACAGAAACGTTCTGTGTTCTCTTAAATCGGTTACGAGCATTTGGTGCTTAGTCTTTCACTCAAAGAATACCCTTGGGCATTGTTTTCATGAATGTTAATTAGCATACTCCACCACATGAAGGGCTGGGGGCATAAACTGCCCCCTGAGTTTTAGGTGTTTTTTTTTTTGCATTACGTTATTTCTCGAAAATGAAAAAGAAATTGGTGAAAAAAAATACAGGACAATGTTTTTGAATCAAAATGCAGTTCACGTGCAAAAATTTAGACAAATCCAAGTGAACTAAAAAAATGGCCGAAAATTCCACATAGGCAGTTTATGCCCCCAACCCTTCAATTATGCACACCATCTCAAAATTTTGAGATGAGTGACATCATAGAATCGCTGTTAAAGCGTACTGAAACCTCAGGTGTCAGTCAAATCAACTTTGTTTTCAACATTGCAGGGACCCTGCGATTGTTCACTATGTTAGTGTGTTAATTAGACGCTATTAGTAATCGAGTGTTCCAAGATTATTAACTGTAGAATCTTCCAAACACGGTTAATAATCGTGAGTTTTACGACTAACTGTAATTGCTAACTGTAATTGCTTTTAATTTTTGTCATTCGCAAACACCATTCTCTTATGAACTGGTGCATTCTAGGGTTTAAGCGTGCAGATAAAACAGCTTTCGTAATGCCTGAGATTATTTTCGGCAAGAATACGCTTAGAAATGTTTTTTGAACGTATTCACGACCAAACTACAACTTTCAATTTTTTCATCTTGTCAATTTCACGGTATCAGGGTGAAAAAGATTCATTTGGGAGTTTTCAAATGGTTTAACGATAAATTTACCTTTTTCTGTGGTTGATTGGGAAATATTTGAATAGAGCCTCGTTGAGGTAATTATCGTTTTTACAAACGTTTCACTACATCATCAGTTGCACTGGTGAGTTTGTTGTTAATCAAACTTCTTGTGTTGTTGTTTGCCGGAGAGCGAAAACCGAGGAAAAAAAATCATTCGCGAACTGACTAATCCCATAATTTAAGCAAAAGTATTGAGAAATTTTATCACCTTGAGGTGCAAGCAAGCCCCATCGAGACCAAAGTGCTTAACTTTGAAATATTTCTCGAGTGGAAATCTGTTTTAACTGTTTGTTATGACAGAGATCGGCAACTTACGATTATTAACCATGTTTGCCTGTCAGATGCGATTATTAATCGCGCGTTCCAAGATTATTAATAATGGTAATTGAACTGAGTGGAGTGCAATTTGGTCTGATATCATATGCGTGATTTCAAAATTGAACGAGCGCGCAGCGCGTCTTCAGTTTGATTTGAAATCACAAGTATGATTTCAATATTATTAATATTTGTTAATCCATGAAATTTGATAGGTTAGTATTATTTCACTTTCATTTTGATGAGTTACAGAAAGGATGTGATTTAGAGTAAAAAAGGGTGCAATTTGGGAATAAATTGCACTGTTGAGAGCCAATCAGATTGCAAGAATCACCAGTGATTTCAAAATGGGTGTAATAAACCGTAGAACCATCCAAACACAATTAATAATCGTGAATTTTACGATTATTAGTTGTAAAGTATCTGTTTATTAATCGCAGAACATTAATCATGTTGACTAGAGCAATGTACCTTTCTAGGTTGTTGAGCTTAAATAAATAGTGACAAATTGGTCAATGGAAACCTTTTTTTTCTCAATCAATTTAAGTCTATGTTTTAAAATGAATGGTATAAAACCTATATTTGTGTAAACCTGCGGGAGTTCTCACATAACTTTCCGCTAAAAGTGCATGCATTGTTGATTGCTGTTTGCTTCCATTAACTCACCACAACGAAGAAATATCAATGCCATTTTGAGGCAAAAGCACCGTCTTTTGCAAAGGAAAGAGAACTCAGCAACGATATACGATTCTGCTTTTCCAAGAGAAGTGGTGTTTTGAGTGGTATTTTGACAGTATTTCACGGAAACCTTTCGAATATTTGGCAGACTGTCGGATCCTCAGGTCGTGTCTGTTTCACTGTGAATGGATTCTTTCACGTGCATTGAGGTTTTTTTTTAGCAATTTAGAACAGATATCGGCTTGAAGCTACATGAAAGTGGTTAGTTCCTGGCCCTTCATTCAATTTTGCCATGCAGTCGATGCCAATTTTGCAGCGTGTTCACCTTGAAATTAAAACAAAAAACACCCAACGCAGACATCAAACTCGAGGATGGTTCGGTATGGCTTCGCATCGATCGTTGCGACAAGCAAACTTTTCCAAATAGCGCTTTCTTGAGGCAAACATTTCTGTCGTGGATTCGCTTAATAAAAAGTTTTAGGGGAAACAACTACCGGAAATTACTTTTCGGAAAGAAATGTTGAGCAGCCTTGCAAATTTGACCGTCTAAAATTTTTTCCGTAATGGTGGCTGGAGATTGAAAATTTCCTCATGACAAACTTTGGTGAACATATGAATAATAACCCGACATGACGCCACGTACGATTAATAACCTTGCTTTGTATGGTTATTAATCGTAACTTGTGCGCATAATAACCATAAGTGGCAACTTTCCAGTATAATAACCGTGGAACACCGCATTGTATGGTTATTACACTGGTTTGAGGTGAATATTACGTATAATAACCGTACAATAACATATAGTACTGATATTTCCTGTGCTCCAAAAGTATTTTGACACTCCAGAAGTAAATTGACACCTGTTAAGAAGAAACCTGGATGCAGGCTGCAAAAAATAAATTACAGGTGCCAACATCCTTGCTAAACTGCATTCACAATGCATCAGTCAGTATTATCATTTTCTTACATAATAAGTGTCAACATTGCACAGTGACACAGTCAAAAACGAAAGCGAAATTGGTCCATAGCTTTATATTCATGCAGGATGACTATCTAAAGCTTGAAGGAGGAGGCTCCAAAAACAAGCCATAAGCAATAATTATTAATAAAAAGATGAGGTCTCCCATTGTTGTTGTGTTTTAGAAAGCTCTGTCGAGTAACCTGAATTGCGTTGCTTCACAGTAACTGCATGCCTCATGTCTTGTAACCATTTAATGTTGAGATACATGCTTTTCAAATTAAAGGAGATCGACGGGGCTGGACATGAAAGTCAAGAGGGCATTAATTGATTCAAGTACATGTAGGTATTCTAACTTAAAAAAAATTTCCTTTCAGTATGTTGTATTTATTGTGGTGGGAACTGGCCTTGTGTTCATGGTAATTTTTCATGGTGGATTGAAAGAACCTCCAAGAAGCTGTACATATGCTCTTGCAAAGGAAGGAAGCAAGAGAAGCGCTAGCAATTGGACTCGCTGGTTTAAAGAAGTTCAGTTCTATCAGGTTTGTATCAAAACAGTAACTGTTTTTTACCTGTCTTCTTAAGCCTGTAAAAGCAGTGATCCGATGTTGGATAGATATTATGCAAGCCCTTGCAAATCTAGTACTAAAGCTTGAGTTCATACAGTAGTATTTGTTTCTGATCTGCATGAATATTTAACTTTTGATTATTAATTTCTATAGGCAATTTTGGCTTGTGTTAGTTTAGTACATAAAGATGAAGAAAAAGAATGTTGAAGAGAATTATTGAGGCCTTCCAAGGGGTAGAAGCGACAAGCGATAATCTGGAACACTGGCAACTGACAGAAATTGGAAGAAAAAGTGTGACAGTTTGTGACAATTCACTGGATCCTTTTAGCTTTGTTTTCTTTATGACAGTAGTTGACATTTCAAGGCAGCAACAAAGTGACACCAGATGACCCCTTGGAAGGCCTCATTGTTTTCCTTAGTGAGTCAGTCACTGAGTGTTGGTGGGAATGTTAGCAAAATTTAAAGTGTGATATGCCGTGATTCTGATTAAAACTCTTTTCAACAGTTCTTGCCTGGCTTGTACGGGTACTTTATTATTTAATTTTTATGGATTACAGTGCATGAATGGTGTTCACATGCAGTGGATTTTTCTAGAGTTACTCTCTTAATCTACAGAAAGAAACTTTAAGAAAGTGTTACTTGTTAGTTTAAAGCCACCAAGTAGTGCTTTCAGGTAGGGAGGGGGGGGGGGGGGGGTGGGCATAGTTTGGAGATCCACAATATTGAACCAATTAATTTTAAATAGCTCTTAATTTGTTTTTGGCATACAGGCCCTTTGTCATATAAGAAATATTATTCCATGTTTATTTCTTGAACAGTGAGCACTTTAAACTCTAAGAATTAGCCTTCTTTTTTTGCTCAGTTTAATAAATAATAGCGATAATACTTTTAATGAATTGTTTGAGGAACAGTAATGTAAGGAAAACCCTTCAGATAAAAGTGAAAGTTGAGCAAAATTGAAGCAACTATTTACCAAATTTCAAGGTCAAATTGTCACTTTTGCCATTTTTTCCATTGAGCCCTGTATACATATTAAATAAAATGGGTTTTAAAATGTGGGGTTTTGTTATTGGCTTTAGGTAGCTGCACTCTACATGTGTACTCGCCTCATTGTTAATATTACACAAGTGTACATTCCAATGTATACACTGGAAACATTGTCCCTTAGCAAGGTTAGTGCTATGCATAACATAATAAATTTAATTTAATAAACTAAGGTTATTAATGACCTACATGTTACTAGCTATGATACTAACTTACCTGAGGCATTTATTAATGTGTTGCTTTACTTATTTTCAGGTGATGTAAAAAAATAAATAAATAAAAAAGGGGGTATATGTATGTCAGAGGGAGATGTTGATTGAGCTTCCATCCCTTTCGATAACTGTTGAAGTAAGCTGCCATAATTGTATAACTCAAAACAATGTCAGTGGCCAAGGAGTTTTTTGAGCTTCCATCCCTTTCAATAACTGTTGAAGTAAGCTGCTATAATTGTATAACTCAAAACAATGTCAGTGGCCAAGGTGTTTTTTGACACAACAACAAAGAAGAGGAGACTGGTGGATTTGGGTTACTAGAATCACAAAAAATTAACGTAATGAAGAGTTTGACCTGGGATTTTAGCTTTTACTGTAAGCCAGGGGATAAATTAAATCTGTTGTTGATGCATTTAATATGGATTTAGCCAAGCCTGTTAAGGTGGCTGGTACTAGTTTTCAGCTTTTTCACGACATAAACATTGAGAGAAAAGAACACAAAGACAAACCGAGGCCATGAGAAAATTTTTGCAAGATGAGATTATATATTTAGTTGTTGACCAAAACAAACTAATATTTCGTAATCAGCTGTTACCATGGCAACGACACTTGAGGGTTATTCAGAGCTGCATTTAAGCTTCTGGTACTTATAACTTGAAAACTAACTGGTGACCCCCTATTATTTTCACGTGATTACTTTTGTCATTTGAAAAGGAAACTGCAAAATGTTTTTAAAAATATTTTATCAAGTGGATATTTGTGACCCTCCACGGGAAAACAGGGATAAAGGTGATAACACGCTCACAACACGCTAACACAGCACGCTTAGTGTGTCCTAAGACACACTATATGCGCTATTTAATTTGTTTTCTTCGCTTCAGTTCGGGACCCAAAAAAATTCATTTGCACTGAAAGGCATTGAAGTTTTATGGTGCTTAATACAACGTTTAGATCGACTCATAAGTCACGTATTCTTTATTCGGTAAAGCAAATGAAAATATGAAATTGATGAAACACACCAAACTCACCATCAGATTAGAAAAGATTTGACGAATTGCCTGACCTGATACACTTCATTGTCGGCTATTTACGTTTCTTCTGAGTAGGGAGGTTTGATGGATAGGTCGACCTCAAAATCGAAAAGGAAATTTGTAGCGGATTCTCTGCCATGCTTGAAACTGCTTTGGGCTACACATTCAATCGTCGCCTCTTGGAAGCCGCCGGAAATTTGATTGACGGAAGCAAAAAATGCAGTTCTTCGTTGAGGTTTGAGCTTCAAAGTTCGCGTGTTATTGAAAAAGTGCAGTAAACTGAGACGAATCTAAACAAATCATATTAATTTTTGTTGCTCGATGTTTTCTTTTAAATCCAAGAGGGGAAATGGAACTGTGGGTTCAGCACGCATTAGTCAAGCTCGGTCAAGTGTTGTTCCTTCCGGTTGACATACGTTCGAGAATTGAGCGGTAGTGAACGAAAATTTAGATACGTTGTCGATCCACAATCAAATCCGAGAAGCTTTAAACATGTGGCCATTTCATGGAGTGTGAGTTGCACAGAACGGTAAGTAATTGTTTGCATCGCTTATCTGTTTTTTTTTTTCGGAAACTCTTTCACCTCGCACGCTAAGCGTGTTGTGTTATTTCGCACATTAACTGTGTTCTCGCACGCTAGCTTTTGTTTTTGAACTTTAACACGTTTCTTTGTTTGGCTTCATTGTTCGTGTGCACACGCTTTATAGTTTTAAGAAACAAAGAAGTTTGCTAATGTAGTGTGCTCCTGAACACACTTTAAGTGTGCTAAAGCCAATTTCTTTTGTTTTAAAGTGGAAGCGTGTGGTGGCATGCTATCACCTTTATCCCTGTTTTCCCGTGGAGGGTCACATTTTATAAACGCGAGAAAAGGCAATTTATGAGTAGTGTAAAAGATCTCTGATAGAATTTTCTTGAATTTTGTGTGACGTTTCCTCTTTACAAGACAAAAATATTAAAACAATAAAAAAGGGGGTCACTGGGCTAGTTTTTTTGCAAAAACCTTTGTGAGTTGAGCCATTTCCACACGCGGTTTCGCACATTTCAAAATCTGGACTCTAGAAGATCGACATTTGCTCATGCGCTTTGCTAACTGTCGCTAGCCATTACGCGTACATGCGCGGGCACCTACCGTAGCTCTTTTTGCAGTCCATGCGCCGAGTTTCAGTACGGTGGATTTTAATAGTCCACAGTTGTTGTTTTTTACTGTTTGGCCAAACGTTTGGGCTCACTTAAAAGAATTTCTCCACAACTTGTGGCATGACTAAGCAGCAAAAGCATGGAATTGACTAAATTGCTCACAGAACAGATGTCAACTGCATGTAATTCTGACACAAGTGCAGATGTGATTCATGACAAACATTAACAGGAGGTGGTGAGGCACAGTAATGATAGAATGTTGAGATGTATTACCTGTAAGTAAAATTGAAGTGCTATGTATCCCACTTTTGCAGTTTTATAATTACTTTCCGGTTCCTTATCCTCCCGGTTCCCGACACGATCGATCGCAGTAGAGGTGGGGATTTTCTCTTTGGAACTTTAATATGCATTATCAATCTCTGGAAGCAAATTTTCCTATGTAAATTGATTAACTTAAGTTGATGGAGTAGATATGGCCTCAGATAAACGCAAATTTCGTTTTGAGCTGGAAGAAAGCCTCGCGCCGCCATCTTTGTTTTTGTTTTTCCCATTCTTTAAGCCGCGGCTACACGAGCGATTTTTTGCTTGCGATGGTGATGTGATTTTTTGTAAAATTGTCGCGTCGCCGGCGCGCGATGAAAATCACCCGTGTAGCCACCCTCGCACAGGTGATGCGACAGCTCAAAAAATCGCAGAAAAAGAATCGCGAAAAGTTAAACTCATTCAATTTCTCGCGATTTTTTTCTTGCGACTTTTTACCTGTTGCGTTGCCAGTTCAAGTGTGGCTACACTTGCGATTTTCATCGCACGCTGGTGACGTGACAAAATTAAAAAAATCGCATCACCGGCGCGAGCGAAAAATCGCTCGTGTAGCCGCGGCTTTAAATCTTGTGCGTGTAAAGTGGGACGCGCGCGCCAGTGGCCAGACTCTCCACGCGAGTAAAACTGGTACCAGCCACCTTAAAGCGGAGCTCCACGATTATTATTATTTTTACTGGTATTGAACAACTTTTTTTTTTATTAGAGAACATCACATTACTAACAGACTACTACAGATCTACTAAACATACATGTATTCAGAAAGCTATGAACATAACACAGTCAATTATTCAGCTAAATTATTAAATAAATGTATGCTGTGCATGCATGGCTTCCTTTAAGACCTTTATATTACTTTATATTAAACTCTTTTTAGTTTTATTTTTACTTGTTTTTCCTTTTTTTGGAGGGGAGGGAGGGTTTAAGATTCAAAAGGAACTAAAGATGATAGAAAACTAGGAAATCTTTCAATTTTTGGGAGTACTTCCTTTGTTTTGCAAGACCATATATATTATAGCTGGCAACAAGGAGGTAAAAGTATTGCTTTGTGTTGGATAGGATGTCCGACCTCAGGCCAATTATTATGTCGGGAGTGAAGATGTTGGATTTTAGTTTTATTTGGTTTTCGGCCAACCATTTCATAAAGCCCTGCCAAAAAAGACGTCTTGCTACACGACCAAAATAAATAAACTCTTTCTCTGTTCTACAAAAGGTACACATATCATTTTCTCGAATCCCTATTTTATTTAGAAAATCATTTGTCGCTAAACGCCTGTGAAGTAGTTTAAACTGGAAAATAATTAATTTGGTAGCTTTAGTGCTGCAGAAAGGGAGTTCGTAAGCCATCTCCCAATCAATTGTTTTGGAGCACTGAAGGTTGCAGTTGACACACCATTTCTCTTCAGTTGGCTTTTCTTAGGGCTGCTCTGTTTAGCGCTAACTAGCTTTTTGTATGCCAGTCTATTCGATTTAGGAGCTTTTATGAAGTGCTGAAATTTCTTCTTTTTTCATTTTGGTTTTCTATGGCATTCCTTAACACTTTTATGCACGATACCACACCATGATAAACAAGAAAATTGGTTTTGACGTCAAAGCGTTTCTTGAATTCAGTGAAAGATAGCAAATTATCTGCGTCTTTCATTAAATGCCTCACGTTTTGTATTCCTTTGGAAGACCATGATTTGTAGTAAATAGGTCTATTTCCAATTCTCACAAGTGAATTTTGCCAGAGAAGTAAGGAGAGCAAATTTTCGGTAGAAGTTATGTTATCGTCATAACTGATTTCTGACCAGATTTTTAGAATTTCTGTTGTAAAGGCGTCATATGTATGTATAAACTTTGCCAAATCATTTTTGTTGAGGTTACCCTTAAAGATAACATTCCCGCCGAAATCGTGTAATTCAGAGTCAAAGAAAAATTTCCATTTGCCATGATTATCATTGTCCAAATTTTTTTTGACCCATGTTGATTTGAGAGCTTTATTAAAAGATTTAATGTCGATCATCCTTAAACCTCCATTTTTATAATCACTGATCATTACATCTCGCTTAATTTTGTCCCCTCTTCCACTCCAGAGAAAGTTGTAGAACATGTTGTTAATCTCATCTAAAGCTGCATGGTTTGTTGGCAATGGTGATAGAATATAAACAAGCTGAGAGGCAATTAAACTTTTTAATACAACGATTTTCCCTAATAGGCTTAGACAACGGTATTCCCAGCAGCTTAAGCAGTTTCTAACCTTTGTTAATTTTTCGTTGTAGTTTGCTTTCATGCTAACCATGGGATCGGTCGAAATCCAGACACCTAAGGCCTTAAGTTTGTCTGTAACCCATTTAAAATCTTTTTCGGGACATAATTCATCTTGACGCCCAGCGCAAGCCCCAATCCAGAGAATTTCTGTTTTCTTGTTGTTAAGCGGCAAGCCAGATATCGCACTGAAAAGCCTAGGTCGAGTAAGGCAGATGTAAAGGATTTTTTGAGCCGTCTAAAATCATAGTAGTATCGTCAGCATATTGACTAATCTTGATTTCATTTCCACACACAGTGATCCCTTTTATGTCTTTGTTTTCTTGTATTTTGTTGGCTAATATTTCTGCACAAAGGATGAAAATATAAGGGGATAGAGGGCAACCTTGCCTGACTCCTCTTTCGGGGGTGAAGTAATTGCTTGCCCATCCGTTATTAAGGACGCAGCTCTCTATGTTACGGTAGCACAATTTGATCCAGCTTATTAATGACGATCCGAAATTGAAAGAACCTAGCGTTTTCCATATAAACGACCATTCAACTGTGTCAAATGCTTTTTCAAAATCTAGAAGCATTAACAGTCCGTAAATATTATGAGCAGCAGTATGATTTATTAAGCCATCGATTAATCTTATGTTTTCACCAATGAATCTTCCCTCAAGAAAACCGGTTTGGTCGCTATTTATTAAATTTGGAAGTACAGTTTGGAGTCGATTTGCAATGGCCTTAGCCGCTATTTTATAGTCGGAGTTCAGTAGAATAATTGGTCGCCAATTTTTAACAAAGTAAGGTTCTGCATCTTTTTTGGGTATAAGATTAATTATACCACATCTTTGACTTATTGAGAATTTTCCTTCAGTATAAGCGTAGTTAATTGCATTTAAAAGGCAGTCCGAGATTTCATTCCAAAAAACTTTATAAAATTCTATAGGCAAACCATCAGAGCCTGGTGTTTTTCCGGGTTTCATACTTTTTAGAGCTTGTAAGCATTCTGCTTTAGTTAACATACCCTCGCATTTTTCTTTTTCCTCAAGGTTCAATGATTTTGAAACAGTGTTTCCAAAAAATAGGTCGTTAGTTTGTGAATCATCGCAGTCCATTTTGGAACTATAGGTATTTCTGTAAAAGGTTTCGCATTCAGACAAAATTTCTTTGTCTGAGCTGGCAAATTCATTGTCACCTAATTTAAAGTTGACTGATTACACCATTTTGAAGTGCCTTTTTTCAAGATTTAGGAAATACTTTGAATTTTTTTCACCTTCATTGTACCATCTGCATTTTGCCCTCAAGATCGCTCCCTTTGTTCTGTATTCAATTATTTTTCTAAATTTTTCCTTCGTTTTTTCTTCTAATTGAATATTAATCACTAGCTTTTCGTTGGTGTTATTACACCCTGAATCAGTTTGCCTCTGCAATATATCAATCTTCCTCTCCAGTTCTTCTTCTTCTTCTTGCAACATTTTTGCCTTTTTTATTTTTGCATATCTCAGAGTTTGTTCTCTAACTTTTAACTTTATCATTTCCCATAACAGGGAGGCATTCACTGATTTATCACTTTGATATTTATCCTTAACATCCTCGATGGTTGCCCTAATTTGATTTATGTAGTCCGTCTCTGATAAAAATGACGTATTTAGTTTCCAAAAGCTTGGTCCCCTTGGATTGCTGTGAATTGCAATTTGAATTGTTACCATCGAATTATCTGTTTTAAAGCCCGCCGAGATGTCCGTGTGCGTGACGTTACACATTAGACTCTGACTCACTAAGAAAAAATCTAATCGACAATGGATTTCAGGTTTCCTTCTACGCCATGTGTATCTCAGGATGTCAGGGTTAGATACTCTCCATGCATCAACCAAATCGAATTTTGTAGCGTACTCGTTGATTACATTGACTGCTTTAGTGTGGCTTTTGGCAAGACCACCTTTCTTGTCCTTTTCTAGATTAAGTACTAAACAACAACTTTGCATGGCTTTCCTTGTGCCAATATTTTATGTTCAGTGAGCAGTCAACAGAAATTGACCATGGTTCAAAACCTCAAAAAATTAAAACTTTACAAAAAACCAATACATGTTGTGTATATGTTTCTAGCTTAGAAAAGAAATTAAACAATCAAAAAACAAGCAAAAATTTTCATCCAACATCGCGTTGGATGAGCATGTTTGACCATTTAGCCACCTCACTCAACATTGCATTTAAATGGCTTTCTACATTTGATCTAGATCAAACATTTTGCATTACGAACAAATGTTTGATCATTTAGCCACCCCAACCAACAAAGTGTGTATGCTGAGCTGGTAAAAAGCAATCAAATGAACCACACAATGTCAAACTTTCAGGGATAATACGCAAAAAATTGTTCTGTGGACTCACTCTGTCTAGTGTTGAGGCCCTGCCAGGGGGGTCCCATGTCACTTGTCTGAATTTTAAAATCTGCTGTGTTGGTGTTTAAATGGCTAATTCTCTGCCTTGATTTCACTGATTTTTCACTGATTTCACTTGCCCAGTACCTGGTCAGGATTTCACTTTATGTGCTGTTGCTACTTTTTGGGCCATGTTGCTTGTTGGAATTTACCCTGGCAGGGCCTCAGTGTTTGGTCAAACATTGTTTGTGCATTTAGCCACCCAACGTTTATGTTTGACAAAAATGATGTGGGATGAAAATGTTTAATTGTTTAGCCGGGGCTTTAAATCCTTAATTTTACGAGGACTCATTGCGATTGTGAAAGTTTTTTTGCAACGCTGTTGAGGCACAGACATTGAAAAACAGTCAGCCAATCGGAGTAAAAACACTTGTTCGCTTGCAAGCAAAAGAACAAAACAAACAAATGATTCAACTACTTCCTTGCATCCAAAACAAGTAGAGACGATTGTTATTTATATCCAGTCAAGAGAAAACACAAGTATTGTTCCTGAACAAAAGTAACAAAGATTAAACCAAATGTTAAGCAATCGATATATTTAAATCTTAATTCACCTGTGTTGTAGAGCCTCTACCACTTGAAAATACATATGGTTATCTACTTTAGTAAAAACACACCTCTCCAAAAATAACATTACAGTCACGTGGTTTGTCCAAAGGAAGAACGTCTTCCAGTTTGAGCTACTTATTCCTCCCTGTTATCCTGGTGAAGTTATTAGTGACCTTTCTTTGTGAGCTGCAAGATGCCATGGTAAAGTGAAAGCCCTTTAAGTGTTGAATCATTTTGTTTTTCAACCACGCAATCCAAGCAGTTCAAGTTGATCCAAGTTTTCAGCTTTTCTTGAGAAAAATCTTTTGCTCTTCCTTTTATCACTTGAAAATTCACCTTCCAGTCAGAGTATCTTTTCACTAGTTCCTGATTTTTATGCCTTTTCCGCAAATTAAAGACAATCTTTGAAGGAGATGAAGTTGTTTTGCTCAAAATGAAGAAACCAACTGAATGTGAAATTTCAAGCCACAGAATCGAAAGTGAAGGAAAAATTAAACCTTGTTTTGGTTTGGAGGTCCCACACCTGGTTTGAGCCTGGGATCCAATCAAAACCCAGTACCTGGTCAGCGGTCAACTGATAGAAAAACAGCTGACCTCAATGAGCTTTAAACTTGAGCCAGCAATATGGCCATCTGATACTGGCCAGCAGATGCCTTGTTTTGACAGGTGTCAATTGACCATAACATGGATTTCCAGTATCAAGGATATACGCTGTAAACTAGGTGGAGTATGGCTGCCATGTTGGATTGTTATTATCAGTGGTACAAAAAATGGTTTTACTGTGTGGCACTTGATTTGAATGATGCAAAGTGATAGTTTTGTTGTTGTTTTTTTCCAAGTGCCAAGAAACTGTATATTCACATTCAGACGTTTCGGGAATAACCCCTTCATCAGTGTGATAGTTGGTAGCGAGCACAAGCATTTATCGCTTAACCATCACACTGATGAAGGGGTTATTCCCAAAAAGTCTGACTGTGAATATACAGTTTCTCAGCACTCAAGAAAACAACAAAACTATCACTTAGGATTATTAGTATTGTTATTGTTATTATTATTAGGATATTATTAATTATTGGGCAACTCCGTCATGCGGTGATGTCCACAAGCAATACCGCTAGCCATGATTACCATGAGAAAAGCAGTTCGTGAGTTTATGTAGGTATGGTGCTCTGCTATATTTAAGAAGCAATTGTGCTAATTAATAAGCTTATGAAAATCCCTGACTTTCGTATTGTTTTTTTTTGTTTTGGAGGGGGGAAGGGGGATTTGTTTGGTTGGATACTCTCAGGATTAAGCTCAATCAGGACTTCTGATATTTCATGAGGATGTGATTTCGCAAAATTGACTTTAAATTGCATACAGTTGCTGCTAATTTAAATTTATAGGAAAAAACACCAACACAACAAAACATTAAGTTAACTCCTTTGCTTTTTATTTGAAAACTGGACAAATATAAGCAGTATTCTACCTATCAAAACCCTTTGAAAACCGTTCAAAAGATGACATTTTCATCAAGATTGATTTTGAGTGACATGCCTCTAAAATGAGTAACCTGGCCTTGAACTGGCCTTGTAGTCTGGTATTGGTTTTAAATCTAAAGCAATTGCCAATTGGCTCATGAAAGCTGGCCAGTTGTAGTCCTTGAATATATAATTTATGTTGGCAATTAACGTAAGAAAATAATTTACAGGTGACCAGTGTGTTGCAGCACAAAATATTTATACAAATTGACCACAAGTAATTGCTGGTAAACTTGTAAACACAGTACAAAGTACAATCTGTTTTAGATAGTGTTTTGAATGGTTTTCTCATTTACAAAATGAATTAAGTCAAGCACTAAGAAAACAGCAAGATCAATACTTATAAAATGGACAAATTAGATCATTATCACAAATTTATAAATTATTATTAAATGCCTAAATAATATATGGGGTGTTCGATAAAAGGTCTTATGCGCGATTGTGTAACATGTTCAAAATTCACCACCAAGCCTCGTTTGCACGGCATTTTCTCAAACCTTCGTTACCTTCGTGTTGTTTTCACGTGGGTATTCTTTTCATCATTGCTGCTTTGGGAATTAGTTCATGATAACATTTAAAATTTGCATTCTCAAACCGAGGCTTGGGGGTGATTTTAGCTTGTCTGATGTCATCATACATAAGGGCTATTGACCGTCCTGTTTAACCCTCAATCACTTGATTTTAATTGGAAAATACTTTATTTATACTAATGCCTTAGATGACAAAAGACCTCAGTTTGCTGATTTCATCACCTTGTACAAGATAAAATTGAAATAGAGAAATATATTGCAATCATGACGAATAAACGCCCTTCCTTTGTTAAAAAGTGGTCACATTTTTTATTTGACAATGTTGCTTCCCTTTCGTGATGTAAAATTTTCAATGTTTGTAATTCGTAATTAACCTCTTCAGGGGTGTAGCCAGGATCTGTCCACAGGTATGCACAATTTTCCAAATCTTCCCCCCCCCCCCCCCCCACCCCAGGTATGCTGAGATTATTGTGTAAGCATAAGCGTTCTTACTTGATATAAAATATTACCTAAATCATGAAATTCTGTGTTGCTTTTTCGAGTTTTGGTCAATCACTTATCATCAACTAACAAGTTAGTGGTAACTCAGCTAGCTGTTTACCACATGCTTTCGCCCAGCATTGTTTTCCTTGTAAAAGCACCTACATAGCCGTAATTGAACCCTAGTTAAGTTTCATTTAGGTTAGCGCTTCGTATAAAGCTACAAAAACAATCAATGTGTACATCTCCATGCACAATTGACCGAAATCCAGAGGCTATGTAAAATACAACTGTCTATAGCTTCTGGGCGGGATCTAGGATTTATAAAAGGGGTTCGAATATACGACCGCTGAAGACAGGAGCTTCTAGGGGGGTCTGGGGGCATGCTTCCCTGGGAAATTTTGAAATGTTATTCCTCAGAAATGCGATTTCCAGCATTCTGAGGGGCAATTGACTCTGACTTGCTTTAAAACGAAAGAATAATGCTAAAACGATCGACATTTATCAATGCGCATTCGAATTTATATTTACAAACCTACTTTGAATTCAGGTGATTTGACATAAGCAGTGGAGTTCAGGCTTTATGTTTCCATGCAACATTGTGCTTCTTAAAAAACTGAAGAAACAAGAAGCTAACCCTGGCAAGAACCACACCAAAGCTTATCTTAGCACTGATGCATCAGATGCAGATAGAAAATGCTGAATTTGCTGCTGTGAGCAACATGCTCTATTGCTGTTATTGATTTACCTTATTTTAAATTTTTCACCAGAGTTTTGTGGTAACTGCAAGTTTTTAGACGTTAATGCCTTAATTGCAGGGAATTCGACCGATCCCCCACAACGAGCTCTAAATCTGCCCCAGACGTTTCTTAGAAATCTACAAGAAAAACAGTTGATATTTACACGTTCAAAAGTTGTGAATAGTAATAACGCAGTGCCAAATTAAAAATGATGTTTGTAGCAGGCGTTTCAGGCCTAGCCCTTCCTCAGTGCTAACTTGAGTTCTGAATGGGACACGTCATTGAATGAATAAACAGTTGTACCTGTAATTCTAGCAATGTGGTCTACTGCATTTCATGTCGTCGCTGCCTGGTCCTGTACATTGGGGCCGCATGGACTAAATTAAAGTGGATTTTAATACTTTTTAAACAGCTTGATGTGTACGCTCTTACCTATCCGTTAGAATCGCGTGTACAACTGTTTATTCATTCAATGTATGTCCCATTCAGAAGTACTCAAGTTAGCACTGAGGAAGGGCCAGGCCTGAAACGTCTGCTACAAACATCATTTTTAATTTGGTACTGCGTTATTACTATTCACAACTGTTTACTGTGCCACACAGCAGCTGAACCTTTTGGATTACAAATAATTACACGTCTCCATCTCCAAGAACAATAAACCAAAGTCCTGACGCTACATAAAGTATAACTGCCCATAATAAACTCAGAAATGACCTTCTTAAAGTCGATTTCCTTATGTTTATGAAAATGTCACAGATAACAAGGACTACTGGCTTAATGAGTGGCGTCTTGAGCCTCTTCATGCTACTAAAGTTTTGCTTCAGTTTCTTCATCCTACTCTGTCATTTTGTTAGTGCCGATGGCATTAAAGTAATAATCTGTAAGTGACTTTTTTGGGCTATGAATCGGAAAGCCTAGCAGAGCGAAGACAGGCCAATCCAAAGGCTACAGACAAAGCGACCACAGCACGTTCACTCTTTACTTCTGATCGCCTATTTTCGTTCTTGTTTGGACCATTCGGTACACCAGTGAGTGATGTCGCTTCTCTCTGGAAACCGACATTTGGTGTGGAAAAACACCGTCTGTTGTTTTATCAGCAATGTTTCAAAGAAAGAAGCAGAGTTAAATGAATAGACCTGAGCAAATTGTGTTTTTCTTTTACTTAAGGAACTATCTTTTATTTATTTGCTTTTTTATTCATTTTTTTTTACTTTCTTTTATTTCACTTCCTATTTTCGACTTTTTCAGGTATGCACGTGCGTACCGTGCGTACCGTGCGTACCGTGCGTACAGGTAGCTACGTCCCTGCTCTTTTAAAGTTCTCATTGTTAGTAATTACATTGTGTGGATTGTTTGTTTGAATAATTCAATTGTATTTTATGTGTGTCCAGTAAATAGTGTTAGTATTGTAATTAGCATGAATGCCACATTGTAAGTATTGTTAGTATTATAACTAGCGTAAGTACCACATTGTAAGTAGTCCAAGTATCGTGCTGTGAGCTGCGTAAGTGCTGTAAAGCCTGGTTTCCATATGATCACAGACGATCGCGGATCGCAGATCACAGACTATCACAAAGAGAGCTGTTTCCATATAATCGCAGATGATTGCAAACGATCGCAAAACCTACTGTAGCCATACAATTCAGTCAGCGGAAATGGTAAATGTACACGTGCGTTGTCGGAATTACAAATATTATGGGATAGGTTTCGATCGCAGATCGCAGATCGCAGAACTTTGGTTTCCATGAGGTGTCCATATGATCGCGGGATCGCAATTGATCGCAGACGATCGCAGAAGATAGAACCATGTTCTATCTTTTGCAATCGTCTGTGATCGTGATCGCAGGATCGCCAACAATTGCTGAAGTGCGTTTCCATATGATCACAGACAATCGCAGAACTTTTTGCAATCTGCAATCGTCTGCGATCATATGGAAACCAGCCTTAAACGCAAGTTACGTGAGACGTTGTAAAAGTGTTCTTTGTGTTGAAATAAATAAATTTGTTTATTTAAAAAAACCATCTCTTTTGGTGTTTTTTTAATGTATTCTTGCTATTAATTTGCTGTTAACCTTTTGGGTCTGTTGTAGGAGAACATTGCCAAAATTCCTCTAGTTGTCTATGTGAGTGGCTTTCTCTCAACGTTCCTTTCTAAACCATTGAACAAATGCAACGGAAGAAAGGTACTTGTATATGTCTGCTTTTGTAATAAAAACCTGCTTACTACATGACCGCAATGGTGCTTTACATGTGTATGTTAGAATCAACTTTTTTTGGCTAAAGAAATAGTGATACTGTCTTCTCTCACAGTTTTATTGCATGAATCCTGCCATTACCGTAGCTTTAATTCCAATTTCTTCCTTCAATGTCACCAACATTAACATTGCCTGTTATGTGCACATGTTTACATTGCCACATCTTGAAGCACTGTCAGTGACTTTAATTAAATTCGTACCACCATATTGTTTTATTGCATGACTGGATAATTGCCATGCGACAAATCTAGTGGAGGCTTGTCTTTAATAGTCTTGTTCATTGGTGTTGTTTGTTTACCAAATTGAGTTTAGGAATTTCTAGAAGACATCAGGCAGTTTTGAGGGTTAAAAGAGATGACATTGTTTGGAATGCAAATACAGTAGCTGCCAGCTATTCTTCTTCTCACAGAATTGTGTTTCAATGGTACAATCTACAAAAGACAATCTCGTTTTCTCATTTTGCTTTGTTGCTTTTTCTTTGATTAATTTATCTAACAATGATTTCTTTGTTGTTGGTTGAAGGGTACCTTTTTTCTTGGCCTGCTACTGATTGCTGGTACAAGGTAAATATGGGAGTGCACAACTTCATTACTTATTTTGCTGATACTTTCAACAGTAAAATCCTTGACCCATCTTTGATACAGTTAAAAGGCTTGGAAATTATCTCATGTATAATTTATGTTCCCTGAAGATCAAACCACTTAAGGCAATATGCATTGGAGCCATTTACCCCTGATCCTGAACCTACAGTGTACCTGAGAGCTCAAGAGGTACAGTACTGGACTAAAATCCATCTCCACCTCCTCACACATACCTCAAGAAAAGTGATTAAAGAAGTTATGTAGCAGTAAATTTCTCTGCAATTAATGTTTAACTAATTGAGAAGTCTTGTATGGCACTGTACAGTTCATATTTTGTCTTTGTGATTTATCTACAGCATATGGATGTGGTGTCTTCAGAAACACCAGCTCTTGGCTACATATGGTGCTTCTGTACTGTTGGGTGTTGGTGGTTCCACTCTTCTTGTTACAGCGTTGACTATGTTGGCAGATCTTATTGGAGAAAATGTGGTGAGTTGGTTTGCATTGTTGGCTTGCTCAAACATGGTTCCTTTTACACATAAAAGCTATGGAAGTGTTGAACAAGTTGTAGCTGGAAAGTGTTTCTAAGTTGTAAACAAACATCATACTAGTGTGGGACGTTAAAGAACCCACACACTGTTCGAAAAGAGTAGGGGACCTAGTTCCCGGTGTGGTGGTCTATCTCTATCTTTCATCTGTCTTTGACATTCATGTCTGGGTTGGGTGGGTGGGTGAGATCAAATATGGACTGATAGTGGCTGCCAGAGGCACCTTTACAGGCTGACATCCAATCCCACCTAGGGAAGCATTGTAAACCGCCATGAAACTATGTGATATGTGTGGTACCATTACCATTACCATTACCATTAAACAAACATCATACTAGTGCAGGTGTACTGGAAATTACACATCTGGCAGGGGTTCTTAATATTATTGCTGTTTTCTTTTTTGTAATTATAAGACTGCACTGAAAGCAGAAATGACTTGTATTCAAGTTGAAACTGTAGACTGGAAGCATCCCATCACACCACCATGTGCCAAGAGCTGTTTTAGTAGTTTTTATTTGTGCCCTAACTGGTATTTGAACATTAATTTTTATCATCAGGAGACTGGTGCTTTTGTGTATGGTGCCATGAGTTTTACTGATAAGTTATCCAATGGACTCACAGTTCTGCTCATTCAGATATTCCATCCATGCAATTCAAAAGGACAGTGAGTATTTTCTTTGACTGTGCTATTGGTTAATTTTTAAAGGTGGATTTTTTTCTGTCATTGTGAGTGACAGTGTAAGTTGTGCTAGAAGCATTACAGTAACTGTCTACCGGTAGTTGTAAAATAAGGGCAATAATATTATTAATGAGTGTTTGCTGTTATACATGTAGATGTCTGCTCTTTCAGCGGCACCTAAGTAGCAGCTAATTAACATTCAGAGTTGATTTCTGCACAAAAAAAGTAAGATGAAATGGATATGAGTTGGAAACCTTGTCTCCATTTCATGGAAAGTGACATTTTATTACCGATATGTTCTCATAAAAGAAGCTTTCTAAAAATGTGGAGCTTATTACGAGAACAGCTTTGCCAACAAGACTGCAAATTGTAATTGTTTGGTGTAAAGCCAAAACAAAGATTCCAGTGAACTTACTTACACCATTTTTCTTTTTTTTCATCATTATGTAATTTTTTGTTGGCAAAATATTTCGTTTCACTTTGCAAAGCCATATAAGTTTAAAATATTTTCTACACCTATGGGAAATATCAGATTTATTGGTCTTATTTAGATTTGCTGAATCATTCAGTGGTTGTTTACTGTATGTGCTGTATATTACTTTTAACTTCCAACTGTTCTTTGTTATTGTTTGTTCACTGCATAAGCTGCATGCTGATGTGGTAGAGCAGGGTCTTTCATTCGCTCATCCCTCTGTTTTTTTTTTCATTTGCAATCGCCATCTGTGCTTTTCTGTTCTCTGTCATTTTCCATTATTGTGGAAATTCCACTTCCCACTCTTTTTGTTCATGTCTTCTGTAGACTTACTTGTACGACCCTTGTCCCCTTGCATTAAAAGATGCCACTTGCAGCATCGTCTTGGTATCTTTGCTGCAGCAAAGCCATCTCTGCATTACACTTTTACTGAGCAAAGTTTTGTGAAAATCTTAACTGTAGGATTACTGAACTTTGCATTTCCATTTATTCTAAAACGAACACGCTCATAAAGTAAATACTGAAATAATAAATTTAAAGTAATTAACCTGAATGAAGCTATGTCCTATTTACTCGGGATACTGTAAGTATACCGAGTTATAAAGTGTGTCAGATTTCAGTCTCTTTTTTTTTTTCCTGTGCAGCAAAATGCACAATACAATTACGTTCCGGTGTTTGGATTGGCCAATGCACAATAGCAGGCACGTGGCGGTGTGTTCATTGGTTAAAGCAAACCACATAGTCCAAAGGTCGAAAGGCTAACATCACGCGACGGTTGTTTACAAGTTATGCAAATTCATCGTGTTTGAGTTGTGAAGCTAGATATTTTAAGACAGCACAGTCTGTCCCCGTGAAAAGGTTTGCCGAGTGTTAAGAAAAAGTTGGAAGCCTCGCACGTGTAATCGATATCACAAGTCGAAATCGAATGCTGTGACAGAAAAGTTACAGATTTGCACAAAGTTGTTTTCGTAATGTGATACCTTCGATTTAATACGTGACCGCAAGTGAACACTCAAGGTTAAATAATCCACTTCGACCGCGGAACAAATTTTCCTGCACAGATCTTTGTAAAGTTGTGAAACTGGATTTTAATACAGTACAGACTGTCTGTGTGAAAAGGTTTGCCGAATTTAAGAGAAGGTTGGAAGCCTCGCACGTGTTGTGAGTATCGACTCGAATTAGAACGTTGTGACAGTTCTATATTTAGATAATCGCAAAGTTGTTTTGATGTAATTTGATCCGGATTATACCACAACTCAATCGCTGTGACAGATCTATATTTAGAGACAAGTTTGCGAATTTTTGGTTTTCACGTGCGTCAGAAAAAAAAAACTAAAATTAAACATTTAGATTTTTTACCTTCATCAGGTAAATGACATTTAAGCCAAGTAACACGCTTTAAATAGAGCAGTTTGAATTTCAAGTGCTTTTTACAATGCGTGACATCTGGACATGTCACATACACGGAAACGATTCGCCTTGTGTTTTCAAGTTTGTTTTCAAGCTTCGCAGAGAGAAAAAACTCCAGATGTTGCCACTTAATCTAGAAGTAAACAACAACAGCTGACAAGGAATATTGATGGAAACTGTCAAAACGGTTTAACGAGCTTTGCTCGAACGTGAACAAAAAGGTCTTACGTGAACCCAAAAGCAAACCATTAGCCGGATAGTTTCGAGAATCAGAAAGCGTGCGTCCGGCTTCTGGAACAAAAAAGTATCCCGAGTTAACGCTCATAGAGCGTCTTGTTAATGTTTGAAAGAATAAAATGATTAATACTGAAATAAAATAAATATAAAGTACTGAAACTACCGATACAAAAATAAAAAAAAAATGATGCAAAAACTGTACTACAGTGATACATGCATAAAAATAAAAAGTAACCCAACTTGCATAAAATAAGTGTAAACGTACAGTTAGCCTGATCATGAAAAAGAAGCTATATGCAGCAATTGTTACTAATAGATACTTGTATCACTTGTCTACTCTTAACTTCAGGGAATTCTGGTCTGTGCTTGTTACCCGGGCTGCGCGCGTCTCGCGCGGCGCCCGGGTCTAGAACTACCGACGGTTCTTCTTTTTCGTCGTCGAGTATCATCCACAAAGGGCACTTCCGGCGTTTCTGCGCAAGCGCTAACTATTTTAACAACAGTGATGCGTGTTGTCACGTATCGGAAAATGTCGATTCATCTTGTGGCTTTTGAAGTCTGAACAAACAATATGTTAAGAGAAGTGTCTATGCGAATGATTGCAAGTTCAACGGCGAGAAGAAAGCTTTTAACATAAGTAAACTTAACTCCAGATGGACTGCCGTGTTTCCTCGTGTGTGCTTCAGTAGACTGCGAGTAGTCTCTAATTTTGGCGATGGATTGTGGGGCGGGCGAAAGACACGTGCGCGCGCGAAGTTGCGAGGAGACGCGACGCGAGGGGAGCGCCAAAAATTAGAGACTACAGACAAAGGGAGTTTGACCTTTCAAGGCCGAGTGATTCGGAAGTATAAATCTCATATCAACAGCAAGAATGATACTTGTTGTCACGTATCGGAAAACGTCGATTCACCTTGTGTCTTTGAAGTCTGAACAACTAATATGTTAAGAGAAGTGTCTATACGAATGTTTGCAAGTTCAACAGCGAGAAGAAAGCTTTTAACATGACCAAAATTTAACTCCAGATGGACTGCCGTGTTCCCCGTATCCGCTCCATTGAGATGTACATTTTGTTGAATAACTCAAGTACGGGATATCACACACCCCTGAGACTTTGACAGGTAGTTAATTTACTATTTTAATTTCTGGACTTTAATTTTTGAATGATAAGCGATTAGTTTTTACAAATGTACTAGCGTCCCTTGAAACTGTCCAGAAACGTTCCTTTCTTGTGTTTCAAATGACCCTGGATTGACGTATTTGTAAACAGTTTCACTCTGCTAATTAATTTTCTACTCACATTTCACCTACATCGTTCGATAAGCGTTTCCTTTCTCAAACAATTATCCATCGAAGCGAAAACAAGTGTGCTTAGTTTTTTTTTGGAATCAATACACTATTTTTATCACCTTGCATAATGATAAACCTCTGTGGCCTAAGGGTCATTGTTCCTGCCTGTGACGCAGCTAACCCGGGTTCGATGTCTGTTAGTGGTATATATCACGGGCTTTATTTTTTCTGTTTCTCTTTTTCTTGTTCTTTTAGAAATATTTTTTACAAGTGTTATAATTATTGTTCTCAATGGTTGAGCTGTATTTTAGAGGAATATATGTTGATAGGGGTCTAAAGAAATAGACTCCAACACAAGCTAAACACAATGCGTCCGATGTAAGAAAGACAGACTTCCCTCTATTCTTTTGTTTAGCACTAAGTTAGGGATACAATACTGTTTTTTGCAAGCCCGGGTTTAGGCTAATTGTAGCCTCTTGTTATGTGTTGTTTACTTTCTTTGGAGGTCTTTCATGAATCTTTTGTGATCCAGATGCCCTTTGAGAAAATGGAAAACAAATCAAAATGAAACTTCGCCATAACTATTATCACTTCGTGGCTTTGCTCACAGTCCATAGCATTTTACCATGTATTCTGAGGCCTTTTATCAGCAACCAAGTGAAAAATGGTCGAACTATGATCACGAGGCCATAACCCAGGAGACCCCAGGATCGTTTTCGCAAAAATACCCAGCCCTCACTCGCCCCAAAGTACGCCTGCTCTGTAGTCTACCTATTAAATCAAGGAAACCTCTGACATCGAACATTTGAACTTTCTTGGGAAGAAGACCCAAGTGCAACTCCCTGCCCCACAGTGCCAAGGTACAAAGTTATCGCCAGCAGAGCGTCACTAGTACTGAACAACCGTCCGCGTTTTTTTAATCCAGCTGCGTGAGTGTACTTGTTAAGTAACAAGTTAACTTGCTTCACCTGAAAATGAGGCCTTTAGGAATTTGCAGTGGCTGGAACTCTAGACTTCGCCTCCTATGGATGATGTCTACATAGCTGTTAGCCATCATCCATGTCGGTCCTTAAGACAAGGGAATTCAAATCACCTCCCTGTGGATAGAATTCACTCTCGAGCTATATAACAAGACCTTAACGTTTTGACACAGTGATTCTGTCAAAATCGTTGAGGTGCTTTAATATCTTAGAGGGTACTGATGGCAGGCGATGACGCAATAAATAAAATCGTTATTTTCAGGAAAAGTAGTTGTGACAGTTGATTGTTCATCAACTGGCTAATGCAAGAGTGCCAATCAATTTATTGATTGATTGATTGATTGATTGTCTGCCAATCATTAACATTAACCAGCTGGACTTGATCAGGGTGGTTTGTTCTGGTCACAAGAGTTGAAATCTGCTCGAGCGGCTTCTTAAAGGATTTTTCATTAAAAATGAGAACTTATAGGAAGGAGACAGTTGAGAGACTAGAGAGGCAGAGGTCTTGTAACTTAAATGATTATCTTGTAATTCATTTGTGATGATATTGCTGCTGCTGTGCTTGCACATTGCTGATCGTTAATCACTGCTGACTAACTGGTGCACGTGCGGATAAATTGATTCAAGTTTCCTGTTTTCATCCACTGATGCGGTTCAAGTCATGGAGGAGTACATACTTCATGGAGTGAAAACGCCACTGCTCTTCCCACTGGAGATACGCACGCTCTGCACCCTCACGAGTACGAGTTTGTCACGCAGCAAAGTTTATTTTTGTATATTTGTGTGGTGGGTTAATGGGATGGGACTGTGCGGGCATGTTGTAAAACATAGACTAAATATGTGACTGATCATCACAGTTATGAACACTACTTAAGCAGTAGTGAAAATAACTGCGATGATCAGTTACATATTTAATCATTAATCCGCAGTTCAAATTTATGATTTTCATATATTAATTCTCATAAAAACATAGACTGACACACGCGCGCGCGAAGTTGCGATGAGACGCGACGCGAGGGGGGTTTTGGCGCTCCCTTCGCGTCGCGTCTCCTCGCAACTTCGTGCGTGCGTGTCTTTCGCCCGCCCCACAATCTATCTATCACAATCTGTTCCCGTGAAAAAAAGATGAGTGTGAATGTGAACATATGAACCCACAATTGACCTGCTCCCAACGTCAGTGGCTTCATAGCTCAGTTGGTTAGAGCATCGCACCGGTATCGCGAGGTCACGGGTTCAAACCCAGTTGAAGTCCTGAATTTTTTTCCGGCTTCTTTTCGTAATTGCATAAATTGCGTTCACAACTGCGAGGATTATTCTTCATTTGATTTGAACATTGGCTTTATTTACACATTTGTAAGAAAAAGGCCTTTGTAGCCTGCAGTTAGCAGAGCTATTCTAGGCGGGCTACTTAAACTGACACTGTATAATAAGCTCACATACACACAGAAAAGATAGATAAATAAATAGATTAATTAATTAATAAAACAGAAATAATAATAATAATAATAATAATTATTATTATTATTATTATTACATGCAATCCATGTTTTACTAATCCAATCCAGTCCATGTTTTACAACATGCCGACCGTGCGGGCTAGAATAATAATAATAATAATAATAATAATAATAATAATAATAATAATAATAATAATAATAATAATTATATTATTATTATTATTATTATTATTATTATTATTATTACATGCAATCCATGTTTTACTAATCCAATCCAGTCCATCTTTTACAACATGCCGGCCGTGCGGGTTAGAAACCATGCCTTGCCATGGTGTATAAAAGCAAGGGCCGATACAACGTAGAATGGTTTTAAGTTTTGTGTACTATATTTCGGCTGGCCAAACCAGCCTTCTTCAGGTACAGGGAGAATTTACATTGGAAGGGGTGTTTATGTAGTAATATACCGGAAACACGTAAAACTAAAATGATTGACAGTATAAAATAAAATACTAGAAAAAAAATCTAAAATCTAAAAAAAAAAGTTTATAACAAAAACTTAACTAATATGTTTCTTCGCGGATGTTAAGACCTTCAGGATCAATTGTTCTGCCTTTTGAAATTAAGAAAGCTTCCCCGTCCTTACGGATTGAGTCTCTATTAGAAAATATTTTCTCAATGGGGATTAATTGCATGTCGTTAGCAGTGTGGTTAGGAGAGGAGAGGAAATGTTCCGCGACTGTGGTAGGTTTAGATTTGGTGTTAGGGTTATCTATGGTACGGTGGTGTTCATTAAATCGGTCTTTTAAACGTCGTTTAGTCTCTCCTATGTATTGTAAATTACAGCGGTTGCATTGAATCATGTAGATGAGGGTTTTAGTGTCAGAGGTCAGGTTAGATTTAATATGGCACGTTTCACCTGTAGAAGAGAAAGTATAGCTTTTGAGTCCATCTGAAATGTAGGGACAAGTGGCGCAATTTTTACCGCAACGGAAAGAACCGGAAGGGAGTTGTGGGTGTGAATTAGTAGAATTAGAAGAAAGTTTAGCTGTGACAAATGTGTTTAGCCATATTAAATCTAACCTGACAGCCAGCATTGGCGGTCACCATGGTAAGTATCAAATGTTCATGCAAGCAACCGTGGACAATAATCCTGCTGGTATACGTTGGATCAAACTGGTGATCTGATCGGCGTATAAAATCAACAAAGAGCATAAAAGCAAGGGCCGATACAACGTAGAATGCTAACTTGCTATGGTTTAAAATGCTAGATTTTCTTAATGATCAAAAACTTTGGACTTTGCGCACTGCGAGATATGCAACTCGTTGCAAGCACAGACTGAAGCGTGAAGTGCGGGCACGGTGAGAGATGTACGATTTGAGTTTCTCTCTGTTGTTGAAATTTGATGTTGCCTCTGGTCGACACAACCTCCGTCATTCGCTGGCCTGGCCCAACAAGCGATATCTTGTTTATATTCACGGGCTCAAAAGCAATAGAATTCCAGCAGCCAAGAGACGCACAATTAGCTTTTGCAGTGATTAGTCCGAAGACATGCAGTTAAAAAGAATAAAATTTTGCTCTCCGCTTTAATCGTTGACGAAGGTTACTTCTGTTCTGTCTTGAGTTTTATTTTCCAATTTTATTACATTTCTTAGGATCTGCTGTTCTCAGTGTGATAGCTATTACCGGGAAGTCATGGTCTTTGTAACTGGTGGAGCGACCATTATTTCGCTTCTGGTTCTGTTGACAATGTTAAGGACAAGAATAGGTGAATTCAAAGGTAAAACGCTCATCAGCTGCTTGATTAGTTCTTTATTATATAAATTACTTTTTATATTTTGAGCTTTTAGGTAAATGATGATGTAAGCCCGATGTAAGTTTTCCGGACGGGTCTGTTCAGTTGTGGGAACCGCATCTATAATGCGCGGATCAGTTATTACAGTATTTAAAACAAGAGAAATAGGGGTGGGTAGACAACACGCACGCTATCTTTGAAGTGGTTGCTATAATAAATAACTAGACTGCAGACGCGAGGTCTCGATCACCAAGCCAGCTATCACAGATGAACTGGCATAAAGCCGTCGTAGTTGTTTTAGCGTAAGCTAGTGACCGATTCTCCAGCGACAAAGAAATTCAGTGGAAGTGTTTTATTTCTCCCTCTCTGGTCATTAAGTTCGACAATTTTCCTGGCTTGCGAGCTCCTCCGTGCAATATTTAACAATTATCCAGCGAAATGATCGGGTACTTAACCGACGAGGCCGCGGGCCGAGTTGGTTAAAATCAGGGGATATTTCGCAAGATTGAGCAGGATAATTGTTTTAATATTCAGCATATTTAATATTTTAATATTCGGCATCTTTAATGTTGGGAAAGCACAGTTGACTGAGTTTATTGCAGAAGAGCTGAAAAGCGGCCATGTTTCATCTCGACCCACGAAATTACGTCTATCGCAGGAGATCTGTTGTGTGCGCGCGACGAATGTTGAGCGCGCCATGACCATATTTGGACAGTATTGTAATGCTGAATAATATATAGAAATTCTGAACGGCCTTCCTAGCAAATCAGATTGCGAGTTTCCCAATAGTCTATCACTGACTTAAGCAATAGAGATGATACCACCTATGGTTTATGGTTATGGTTCCTATGGTTTATAGGCTGATAAACCACGCGGGGAGTAATTTTCCAATTTTTCGAGTGTTCTTCCAACATACCAAGTGGTTTTTCATGCCTATAAACCATAGAAACTTGTGGTATATTGCTTTTATATAATAATCCAGATAACGCGCGAATTATCCATGAGTTGACGGGCACAATAAACCATAGCTGAGGGTGCGCATTGATTTTGTTATTTAAGCAATTGGTGGTTTTCACGTTACGTCATCGCCGCCATGCTGGTGGACGTGAACAATACATCTCTCATTAGCTGCTTTTGTTCGTCCACTAGCAGTTGTTCATTTCACCGTTGTTATCTGTGTCTTCAGAGATTGGCTGCAAACCACCTATATACCATAAGTTTCTATGATTTATAGGCTGATAAACCACGCGGGACGTTGGAATAACACTCGAAGAATTTGTAAATCACGAGCCACAGGAGAGTGATTACGGATTCTTCCAGTGTTCTTCCAACATCCCAAGTGGTTTATCATGCCTATGAACCATAGAAACTTGTGGTATATTACTTTTTTATAATAATCCAGAAGACGCGCGAAATTTCCTTGAGTTTACTGGACAATAAACCATAGATGATTGACCAATCAGAGCGTGTGCATTGATTTGGCTACTATATAATATATAATTGGATATAAGGCATAAAGGATATCACATGGCCACACGGAGATACGAAATTCCTCTTCGAGTTTTGAAAAATATTTCGTAAGTGAGCTAACGAGTGAAATATTTTTCAACACGAGAAGAGAAATTTCGTGTCTCCAAGCGGCCATGTAATGTTGTATTTATTATATAAACATCAATGAAATACCAGACCATTTCCTTTTCGCTGCAAAAGGTGCGATTTATTATGTAATCATAGCAAAGATGATCTTTTCACGTGTGAAGATAACATGTTATTTTCACATGTTTATATAATAAATGTTATTATTTTGTAGATGATGAAGTAGACGCCAAAGTTCAAGATGCGCTTCTTGTTAATTCTTCATCAACCCACACCATTATTGGAACTCCCACAGCGCCCTGTCTATTGCATCAGTCCACGAGTCCACCTAAGTATGGGGCAGTAAACGTAAGGCCCCCTGATATACCATGCTCGATACAAAGGGACTTGACAAGTGGTGACAACTCTGAAGCCAAATGTGAGCGGTGACACTGAGGAGGGACGGGACCATCATCTTACCCCAGCGCCTTAGAGATTGGTGCCCGTCTTAATTCCAGATGGATCCCGCCATAACGGAGACCTTTGGAGCTGCGATTTGGATTCCTTAATAGTCCGCGATAGTGGGAATCAGCGTCATTGAATTTTCTTCGCCTTCTTTAAATTCCAATTCCTGTCCATATTAACGATTTGTGTGTGGTAGCGCGATGTGCACACGGTGATGATGATGATGATGATAATAATAAATAATAATAATAATAATAATAATAATAATAATATAATAATAATAATAATAATAATAATAATAATAATAATAATAATAATATAATATATCACATTTATATTGCGCATTTTCTATGAGAAAATGAGAGTTGAATGTGATTGCTGTTGAGTGCTTTTTGTGAATGCTGCTTTGAATGGCCCGGTGAGGGGAATCGTTTCAAGCCGGGCATCCAGTGAAAAAAAACAAACAAACAAACAATGCCGGAAAATTTCAACTTTGCAGTTGTTCATACGATGGAAAGCAAAAGGCGGTTTTTACCCTTTCTCCGTCGAGCAGACATCCTTCAGAGGACATTTATGCGTGTCCATGGAATAAGTAACCGCTCTGGGATGGTTGAAAGTGTGTCACTGTGGCTGGGATCGTAATCATCCTCAGGGATCGTTTGGAGGTCAACGTCGAGGTTACAGAAGAAGTCGTCTCAGTCAGTGCTACTGAACGTTCAAGCATATCCTTGATGTTAGACTGGGTCAGGGGAAGTGCTCAGCGTTCTTTGTGCCTCATTCAGCAACGAAGTGCTTCACAGGATTCTTCTCCAGTCTTTTTGTTGTCGGTAGCAAGTGTCTTTTTCTTAGCTTTTTTGACAGGGACCGCAGAGACCATTTTAAGGTGGTAGGGTTAACACATCTGGCCAAATTCAAGTCGTAAAATTCATACATTATCCATGTCAACTGGAGCCCTAAATCCAAGAAAAAAAGTGATGGAGCTATAGTGCTACCAGCCCTACCCCTCCGCGGTCCCTGTTTGGGACATAAAACTCATTTTCGTTTTTAATTTCCTGTTAAATGCATCTAAAAAAAGTAGCTCTCTACGATGCTAAGATACAGGAAAATAGCATTTTTTGTGCTCGCCGAAAAAGTAAAATGAGGCTTTGTCATTGTAGTACGAAATAGATAAAAGATATTTGCAATAATAAGAAGAGATTATATATAATTAAATCGTGGGGTTTTTGGGGAGATCTCTTCTTCCGTTTTGGAAAAAAGTGAAATAACGGCGCATTATTTGGAGTTGGCAAAGTTGTAGTAACCCTTAAGGTCGCGCAGGATACTTGCCTATGAATAAATTCATGAGCCAAATATTGGGGGTTGGTGTTTCATTTTCGAGCTTCAAATGTCTGAATTGTGAGGGTCGATCCCGCTGAAATTTGACAGGGATCTTTTCGTTTTATAGGGCGATTGCGATTTAGGTGATGTTTTAGTCTGCTGAATTGAGAAGTGGTGAAAAGCAATGTCTGTGTCCGAGTTTTCTGATTGAGAAGCGCAGTAAAGTAAATGGTTTTATGACTTAGTGATAAAGGATAACCTCTTCTGTGATGTGACAGAAGCAGATATCTCATTTTCAAGACTCCTTGAAAGTTGTTGGCTTCCATAGGAGTAAAAGTGTGAAAATTAGTCTGTGAAGTTTGTTTTACAATTTTGCCCCACCCCCCCCCCCGGCAAAAATTCAATAAAATCGATCAATCAATTGCATGAAATAATTCACAATTACCGTTGAATTTTGCTCACTGTCACGGATTTTTATTCATATAGTTTATAGAAATCAATTTTAAAATAAACTGCGTGTTATATTACGCTGTAAAAGATAATGGAAAATTTGGAAAACGGAAGTAAATATTATTATAAAGATATGTTCTCAGTGGAGAATGATAGGCTTTATATTGACAGGGAGCGGGGACAAAGCTTGAATTTGAAGGAAATTTTGTGGCTGAAGTTTTAATCAATAAAAAAGTAAAAATCATTATATGCCCATATTTGACTTTTAATTCGTTGTACTTTCTTTCTTAATTCATTAAAAGCCTCCGTAGGCTTCTTTTAAGGCCCTGGCAAACGAGGACACATTGTAGCGGACACATGTTTCCCTGTTTGCCCGCGCGCACAACATTTGTTGCGAACACAAAATTTGTGTCCAAGACAAAATGTTTCTGATTTTTAACAGAAAAATTTTGTGTCCGGAACAAATGTTTCCCAGTTTGCGCAGCATGGAAACACATTTTGTTTTGTGTCCCGCTCGTTTGCGCACCTGAGAAACATCATGAGCAACAATGTGTCCTCGTTTGCCAGGGCCTTAATTCATTTCTGTCCGGCTCTGTAATTTATTGCGTCCATATGGACGCATGCTTTGAAAACCTGCGACTTTCACAAATCCCAGGCTGTGGTTGAAATGAACCAATGTCATAGCCAAATGCTCAGGCCGTTTATTCTGTTGCAAACCAAAAATTGGGCTTCGAACGCCCTCGGACAACACCAAAATTTATGCAACTTTGTCTTGAAGTTTTAAAGACAAAAAATCGTCTTGAAGCTAAAAGTCTACGTTGGTAGCAAACTTCGACTCCACTTCTTGCAATCTGTTCCACATTTTTCTGCTCACTTCTTTTCGAGATGTGGATAACGCTATCAGGTTTGATTTCAGTTTCTCTCACTGAGTGTAATTTTCGCGTTTGTGACCCAAAGGATTTCTGGGATATTCTTGGATAACAGCCACGAGGGTGTCTGCCAATTTCCATTTCAGATATTTTTTATCACTGTCCAGCCACCCGGTCCTGCCGACAAAAAATTGAACCCATTGCATTATTTACAAGTCAAAAGTCGCCAAAATTGCCATGCGAGATCGCGGAATCTACTCAAAGAAAGGCTAGGAACACAACTTCACTTCGCGAATCGCCAAAGCTCGATCGAAGAATCTTGGCGGCCCACTTCGTGTGAAATTGCTTCTCACCTCTGTTTTCTTCCAGAGGATTACCTCTAGGAAAAAACACAGCTTTATGATGCCAGGCAGAGGGCTTTTAAGGTGAAAAATGGCTTGAATAACACGTGACAGCTGGCGTGACAAGCGTGACGGGAAAGACAGAGCCTTCGGTCTTGCGGACCAGCAAAATCTCGATGGTAACCTCTTATATGGAATAATGACATCGACCTGACTTCCAACCCTCGAGAATTACCAAAAAAAAAAAAAAAGAAGAGGTCAGAAACAGCGGACAAGAATGATTTAAGGGGCCGATTACACGAGCCGGGCTGGCCCAGTTAGGCGGCTGGCTCATTTAGCCGAGATCCAGGCATGTCTGGGAAAAACATAGCGGCGAGTGCAACAAAATTTAAGTGGACGAATGGGATGGTTGACGACTTTTTTAGTTCTCTTTTACAATTTAAAAGTAATATGGAGTACAGGGCCGTAGCCAGAAAAAAAGTATGACTGAGGCAATGTCAATGAAAAATTATGACTGAGGCAATGTCCGTGGTTAAATTACCTTCCTAGGTATATTTAGGGTGTTTATGATGACTATAAACGACAAAAACGAAAGAAGTGACTGAGGCAAGTGCCTCGGTTTGCCTGTTACTAGCTACGGCCCTGGAGTATCGTAACGTGGATTTTAATGCTGGCAAAATCAACGCGAAGCCGTGAGAGTGGCGATGGTCAACTAACCCAGGAGCCTTTCAGGACTCCATCGTATCATATTATTGTAATTAGTTAACCCTATCGTAAACCCTATCGTAATTAATGAACTCTATGACATCGTATCACATTATTGTAACTAGTTAACACTATCGTAATTAACTTTACGACCTCTGACAGTGTGCAATTATATCTTTATGAGGTAGCACAATAAATGTGAAATGAATGAAAATGAATGAAATGTATGGCAGCCCATGAAGGTGCATAAGACCGGAAAATGATCCAGGGAAATGCTGAAGAAAGGCAAGCAGAATAATTCTACGCGAACGTTCTCGCTAAATCTAGCTCACACCGGGCGGGCTCACCAGCTCACCCCGGACTGGCTCGCCTTGTGTAAAATTTTGAAATCTATAGGCTCGGAAATGGTATTTTTCAGCATTCTCCATGAGCTATTTCTTAAAATGAACCCGTATGAAGTGTAAAATGACAGGTACTTTCAATACTTACAGCAATGTTTTGAAGGTTTTGTGACGCTGATAAATATTTCTCAACTTTCCATGATATATCCCGGCCGGCGACACCTTTCCCACAGGTTTTTGTCCAAGGTTGTAACTTTGCAAATTCTCGTCACGTCGTCGTCATTTTCATTTCATTTCATTTCATTTTATTGTTTTCTCCATTCAGATTATGTTAAGGATTACTTTAGTAATAAATACAAGGTAAAAAAAAAACAGAATGGAGAGGGGCACGATATAGTGAGAACTAATTACTGCCCTAAATAATATTTAATTATTAATATCTATAGTTTTATATTACAAAACACATAGAAGCACACACACACAGACACAGACACAGACACACAAAGATACATCATGGCAAAAAGCAAGGAGATTAGTACTGAGCAAAATAATATTTGAAAATTGCTTTTTTAAAATTGCTTTTTGATGGAATATTGCGAATGGAAAAAGGACGATCATTCCAAAAATATTTACCAATAACAGTAGGGCAAAATGTTCTTATATTTGTCCTGGAGTGAGGAAGGAATAATTGTTGAGAAGTTGCAGTCCGTGTGGAATAATTATGTTGCTCAGAAACGAGGGATATCGAGAAATTACAAGGCTTGTCATCGCAAAGGTGATCAAATAGAAATCAACAAGTATACATTTTAACAATGTCACGAAATTTCAATAAACCTAGGCTTATATAATGTGGACTAATATGATCTTGTAAAGGAACATCATTAATAATTCTAATTGTTTTGTTTTGAAGTCTTATAATCTGCAATATTGGTTTTTCATAGTTATTACCCCACAATATGCAACCATATAAAAGATAAGGGTAAATAAGAGAATAATAAATATAAGTTAACATTGATTACTTAGATAACGCTTTATCTTAATCATAATGTTAATACACTTGCTAACTTTGTCATAAATATATGCTATATGATCATGCCAAGATAAGTGATCATCGATATAAATACCTAAATATATTATTCCTAGTTTCCTCTTTTGACTACCTTTATGTAATAGTTTACTGCTTTTCTTCAAATAACTAGGGAACACAAAATGTGAAGAAGTTTACTATTCAGTCAAAAATGATTCTAGAATGACCACAATAACTGTCAATAACAGTAACTAAATTTAATAAGAACTATAAAATTGCGTTTTACAAAGTCCATCGTACTACAAAATTTTCGTTTCTTTTTCTTCTTCTTTGTTCTTTCATACGTACCTCACACTAAAATGACATCCTCGTAAAAATCGTGACTAAAGCTAAAAGCTAAAGCCCCTCAAGCCCCACGGCTTCTCCGTCCCTGCCTTATAACAGGAAAAGGTAGGGAAATTGATTTTCGCGGGTGACGGGAAACATTACAAGGATCACAGGATCACATGTGACATGTGAAGGGATTCCGCGTCTCCGCAAGGATGCGAATTCCATTTCTACCCTTTCCCCGCTCCCAGGGCCCCAAAAGAGCGGGAACTGACAGAATTTATAAGACGCCTGCCAATTTTCAGCAGGATGTCAATTCAACTGAACGGGGTTAGACTGCGAGTAGTCTCTAATTTCGGCGATGGATTGTGGGGCGGGAGAAACACGCTCGCTCGCGCGTGTTTGTTTCTCCAATCGATATATTTTAAAACCTCGTTCCCAGGCCCTTACTTCAACCTCAACATCGTTCTGGTTTTTTGGATCCTTGAGAGTGTGCAAAAATCAGAGAATTGACTGCCGAGTTTGTAAGTCCTTGAAGCTTTGTCTTGTGATGTTTGCTTTAGTAGTGTCACTGAAGCTCTTCTCAGGCTTCCCAGAGAAGCAAGCAAAGCCACCATTATATAGTTTCAATATATAGACTGACCATCCATTTTCCCACAACACCAAAAAAGAAAAAAAATAGCTTTCTTGAAATGGACCCGAACGTACGCTCAGTATTCTTTCGGTTGTCTGTGAGCCAAGATTACTTCGAATAGTTAACAAAATTAAAACATTCCAAAATTTGCAATAACTGAACCCCGGCATGTTATTTTTATTTCTCAATCCAACCAACACTCCAACAACCCAAATACTACGTACAAAAGCTCATAAACTAAGTCCATGCCCATCATCTCATGTCCTATGCTAGTGCTTACCATGCTCTTAGGCGCTTACATCCCATTAGCTTTTCTATGATATACAAAGCGAAGAAAATTAGCCGCCTTACGTGGCCTTTTTCTGACAAAGGATGACTGGGGCATATTTGAGATAACTAAGCCTCAGATCGCAGGTGATGTCATTCCACTTTCCCGGTCTACTTTCAGCACCAATCCTGTTTCCACACCTCTCTGAATTGCCACTGGTGGGTTCTCGGCGCCCACATGCAGTGTATACTCGCGCGAGTGGAGTATCGTCAATCCAGTAGAACTTCTTGTCGGCCTTGCGGACAAAACCAAGCCACGCACCCCAGACTGCATACGTTTTCTGTTTTTTTACAAACTGAAATATGAAGTTATTTTCAGCGGCTGATCTTATTATAGCAAGAAAATTTGGTTTATCAACGGAGTTGATAATGTAAATTGACCACCGTACAGGGATTCAATTAGCTGGCGTTCCGAGCGAATCGCTCCGACGAAGGGCTAACGCTCGAAACGTCAGCTAATCGAATCCCTGTACGGTGGTCAATTTACATTATCAACTCCGTTGATAAACCAAATTTTCGTGTTTCACTCCCCCACCGACGCAGCACCACAGTTTCTTTAGAAACTAATCCCCTTTATTCATTTGATTATGGGAAGGTCTCCTTGACGCCCAGGGTCTGGCAGGTTCGTCGGGGGTCGCTCCATTTCAGCGTTGGAATGTCGATGATCAGGAAAGGAGAATTTCCATAGCGAACCCAGCCGTGTTCTGGACAAACTTTAGTGCGAAAAGAGACAAAGTATACCAAGTCAATAATGAAATTTTCATAATCTAATAAACAAAACGATTGCAATTTGCAACTTTAAAAAGTTCATTACGCTGCAGTTTATTTGCCTACACCAGATTTCTCATACAAAAAGTCAATTTTGTATTTCATCTCAGTTAGCAGTTTTCGGTCCCCCTTCGCTAGACCCCAGTTGTTGACATTGAACGTTTGATCAATCGGCTGAGGTGGCTTATTACCCCCGGGGGGTGTGGGGAGAGGGTACTCCCTTATATGGGCTATATAGGTATGTGCGGCCCCAAAGGGTATGTTTTTTTAGCCGTTTTGGTCTGAAACAGGGTATCGATTTTGACCAATTTGGTCTGAAATAGGGTATGATTTGTGCACTCCAGTCTTGAATTTGATATGCTTTTTCGAAGAAGCTACTTCTTCATCATTAGGTGACAATGCACGTGTCATCGGCTTCCCCGTGGGATCAACCCCCGGGCCAACCAGGGGGATTGTAAAATCAGTCAAGCAAACTTGAGGAATTTCCCGGGGTGGGGGGTTCGGAGAATCTCTCAAGACAAAGTCCCCTGGGTGAGGTGTCTCTCACCTGAAAATCCCCATGACATCCTTTTCAAACTTGTGAATTCCCCCACCCGCTAATCTTTGATCGTAAAACAATGTCAAGATTTTCCCCTACCCTCGGGCAAAGAATCACATCCATCTCCTTGAATTCCCCCACATATCTGTCTATCTTCCCATACAGCAACCCCTCATAAGAGGATTATATCTCCCTGGTAGGCCCAGGGTGGACCCCACGGGGAAGCCGATGACATGTGCATTAGACCATCAACAAAAGCCCTTCTTTTTTGTCTTTCAATTGTGTTTACGCCAGCCGTGTACGTGAAATAGGTCTGAAATAGGGTATCGAATTTTTGGTCAGGTCTGAAATCGCAGATTTTGGCCTGAAATAGGGTAAGGGTTTTAGGAAACGGGCCGCACACCCCCACCCAATTTTTCTGGGAGTACCCCCCCGGGCTTATTACCAAGAGCTGAGTTACTAGAGCTGGCAGTTTGAGGTTTGCCGTTTGCAGAATCGCCTAAAGCCACAAGAAAAAGGATGAAGACCAAGCTCGATTTTCGAAACATTCCCCGTTGAAGGACTTGAGAGGCGGTTGACCAGAGAAGAGTGTTCCTGAGTCGAATGTGTGTGCTTTGAGTCTTGAAAGCACAATGATCCCAGCATCGGTGAAAAGCTGATGTATACACTCATCAAAACACGAACAATTTCAAGTCATTGTTTATCCTCACGAAGCGTTATTAATAATTATATGATCCATGCAATAATAACCGCTTCCGATTCGGTTGCGTATTAATTGAAGGCAGGTGTTAAAAAGGTTTATTCAAGTATAAAGCAAAAGAGAGCTAATACTACCAGCCTTCCTACGATTGTAGCTTTACATGGTTCCACAAGTTTTGTGGCTCATGCTATTCATTCGGTCGTCACGCAATCTCTCACCTTGAACATTTGTCGCGGGTGTTAACCCCTGTATATGACGGTTGTGAACAAGTGGATACATATTTATTAATCCTAACAGTCTTGAGACTCTACAGGTTGTTAACGGTCAGCGGACCAAATTGCTAACAATATAAATAGACAGCAATTAATAAGGTGTTACATCACTTCGCAGTATTGCCTTTTGGTTGACAAGGCATTCCTTTGAATCGAAAGCCGTGTTGGTCGACTTGTAACGACGAACTTGTTGCCGAAAGAAAGGAAGTTATGAAAGGGGAGCCGATACCCGTCCACACTAATACGTTTTCGAAAACCTCCGTTTAACCCGTTCACACTACTCCGTTTTCAAAAACCTCCATTCTGGAGAGCGCTTTCGAAAACCTACGTTTTCGAAAACATACACCTCCGTTTTCGATCGTTTTAGTGTGGACGGAAGGCGAAAACGGATAAAAAGAAGTATACGTTTTCATAAGAAACGCGCATTAGTGTGGACGGGGCCTTACCACAGATTACGGGGAGGTTAGCGTGTGTTATGCACCTATCAATGTTAGTCCCGAGGGGGGGGGGGGGGATACGGGATGAGGTGGGGACTTTGATCGACATCTCTTGCCCCAGGTAGGGAATTTTGACAACTTGAAGAGAATGTTGGCCCCAGGGTGGGGAAGTTTGATCAAACTTGAAAACTGAAGAAATATTAATAAAAGACCGTTTCCCGGGCTTGGACTTTGCCATGGTATGATACATGCTGCGATACTGCCTTCTTGAAACTGGTCGACAAAGCAGAGCCTGGATACGACTCATACGAGTGACTTTTGCCCAATTGCCATCATAAAAATATCCAGAAGTCCCCGCGAAGCACGGACAAGATGGGGGAAAGAAAGGTAATGAAAATTTGGCCAATCTAATCACTATTGTTACCGATAAACCATCGGTTTCTTCCAGTGTTCTTTCATTCTCGTTGTTAAAGGAAAAAAACTGTGATTTTTAAACCTGGCGTGTGGGTATTGTAGGGAACTTTGAACTCGAAACTTTACCCAAGGGTGGGGAGGTTTGACACAAAATTTGCGTTTCAGATCAAAGTCCCCACCCCATCCCGTATCCTCCCCTCCCCCTCGGGATTAACATTGATAATTGCGTTGCGTTCAACATTAGCGTGTGATTCGGCCACCGGCACAGACCAAGTCTCTTTTCGTTTTGACAGTGATGTGCACGGTCGAACCTGTTGATTTTTGTTGAAGCTTAGAATGTGTTCACTTTCACATGAAGACATACTTAGAGCACATGATCGGATAAAGCCATATGTCAGAAGGACACCGCTTGAATTTTCTCACTGGTTAAGTGAAGAAGGAAATTCCCGGGTATATGTAAAATTAGGTGAGTGAATTGAGACAACCGGACGGACACATTGTTGCTCATGGAAGACATACATCACAAGACATAAATTACACTATGTTAAGCTTACTATGACATGTTACTATATGTTACTTATAAAAAACACTCAGCAAAAAACAAAACAGAAAAGGGGGAGGGCACTTAACCAGTGTCACCAGTAGTATTTTGATATATCAAGAGGAAAGAGAATACTTTAGACGTTCTATCATCCATAATAATGCATGTTCAAATTTGTTAAAATTGGCACTGATATGGTAGGTAAATTGTCCAGGTATCAGAAGCTATGCTATACGAGGGGAGGGTTGGGGGGGTACTTAGAGAGGGTCACTATATTTTGGGAAAAACATGGCAGCTGAGTGACAGGTGTGTCATATTGCTTTTATTTTGTAGGCCAACCATGTACTCAAGGATTAACATTTTCAAACTTAGTGCGAACTAAGGCATTTGTGCAGGCTATCTAACATACATATCCTGATACAAACCCCCCTACAAATAGCTTTATGCACATGTCATCGGCGTCCCCGTGGGGTCGACCCCCGACCTACCAGGGAAATATGTGGGGGAATACAAGGATATGGATGGGATTCTTTGCCCGAGGGTAGGGGAAAATCTTGACATTGGTCTACGATCAAAGATTAGGGGGTGGGGGAATTCACAAGTTTGAAAAGGATGTCACGGGAATTTTCAGCTGAGAGACACCTCACCCAGGGGACTTTGTCTTGAGAGATACCCCGACCCCCCGGGGAAATTCCTCAAGTTTGCTTGACTGATTTTACAATCCCCCTGGTTAGCCTGGGGGTCGACCCCATGGGAAAGCCGATGACATGTGCATTAATCTTTACAAATAATTATCTTTCAAAATTCGAAGCACACCTCAGAGAAACATTTAGCTATTCAAGTTAAGAAAATATTGAAAGAAATAACATCCTGATTTAAGTTGTGTACTGTATTCAGAATTTGTGCAGCTGGCATTGTTGGCCCTGCTGTAAATCAATAAACATTGACTTGACTTGGCTTGAGTACGACATTATGTCGGATGTTGCTTAATTATTTCCATTCCTTTGCTTTCTTTGGTCCCAGTGTACAGTACAGCAATCGTGGCACATCTCAAGGGTGATCTATGTGAACAATAATTATTTTTTGATGACTCCATGTACAGTTGCCCAATACACACCCCAGCAGCAGGCGTAGCTTCCAGGCCAATGCCTCCACAGTCCCATACATCAGTCTGTAAAAATCTGTGAGAAATCAGCCAGAGTTGTCATTTGCTGTTATGGCTGAATATCCTTGATAGGACCCTTGACTGTACATGTTGTAGGTTCATTTTACCTACAAAAGAACAAATTTGTTATCAGGTGTCAAAAACTCTGTATAACAATTTGTGACAGGACTCAGTGGCAGCCCAGCTGTGAACCACTTTGTCAAGTGGAACAAATTTTATTCTAGAATGATTGGTTCAACTGAAAAAAAAAATGCAATAAAATTTTAAGGTGGGCCCACATGAGGGGATATGTTGCAGGAACATGTTGCTGCAACATGAAGCAGGGAAAAAATTGCATTAAGTACACACTGAGGGACATGTTGCAGGGATGTGTAACAGGGATATGTAGCAGGGACCAAATCGCAGAGTTTGCACACTTGTGAAAAAGTCACCGGGATATGTTTCAGGGACGTGTTGCAGGGACATATTCCCTCGTGTGCATTGACACCTTTTTCACTCGTGCAACATGAATTTTGTGCAAAATGTGTCCCCACAACATGCCCCATGAAGTTCAACAAGTTGAACTCCATTGCAGGGACACATTTTGCACAAAATTCATGTTGCATGAGTGAAAAAGGTGTCAACACACATGAGGGGATATGTCCCTGCAACACATCAATGAAACATATCCCGGTGACTTTTTCACAAGTGTGCAAACTCTGCGATTTGGTCCCTGCTACATATCCCTGCTACACATCCCTGCAACATGTCTCTCAGTGTGTACTTAATGCAATTTTTTCCCTGCTTCATGTTGCAGCAACATGTTCCTGCAACATGTCCCCTTGTGTGGGCGCACCTTTATAATGTATAATTGAAGGCCTCAGAGCATAACCAACCCATGTCAAATTTTATTTCGTTTTCCTATTTTGCTCGGATTTGTCCGAATTTTTGCATCTGATGTAAACTGCAATTCAATTGAAAAACATGGTGTGGTATTTTTTTCACCGATTTGTTTTCTTTTGGAGATATAATGTGTGTAAAAAATGCGTTTTTCCTTGCGTACAATAAGAAACCAACCTTCCACAAGAGTGGTTTCCAAATATGCATTACCGGTACATCTTCTTTCAATCGAATTACAGTTCACATGCAAAAATTTGGACAAATCCGAGCAAAATTGGAAAACAACCTAAAATTCGACATAGGTTGGTTATGCTCCGAGGCCTTCAATTATACCGGTAACTATTTCACTTGAAAGGGTGGGTGACTGGTTTGCTATTCATTTATTCTGCTTTCATTTTTTTTATAGAAAGCATATTAAGTGACTATTTATTAGACTGCTGGCAGTTCCTTTTTGCATAGCCTAAGTGCAGCAATGTAGTGTAGTGAGACTGGAGTGAGGAGAAAAGAATGTAAAGGGACTGAGAGAGGCGTCTCTCCCCACATTCACTGCAGGTTTCACCAGTCTCATTGCACTATTAAGTATGAGCTCCTCACTATCCAGAAAGGGATTGCTAGCAGTCTAATATTTATTGAAAATCCCAAGTGGCATTATTTATTATTTTTTAAATAAATATTTTTGTTTATTGATTAATTTTTTTCATTGGTATTTATTCAGAAAGTGAGCAGATAACAGGTTCATTCAAACTCAGAGGAGCTTTCAACAAACTCCTTTCTCTTAAAGAATCCAATGATGAAGTATTCTTAAAAAAAGGCACCATCACTGCCTCGACTGGAAATCATGCTGCAGCTGCAGTAAGTGTGCTTGATATCCTCCACTCATGGTAATTATAAGTATTTTCTTTTGCCAATCACCTTAATTCATTTAGCTTCTCCATGCCACAATACCGAGGCCTCTTAATGTGCTTTTCCAGGTAGAGTTGGTTGCCCATTGCTAAGCCCCCATCCAACTTTGAGATTTAAGGGTTTCCGTTCTGTGCCCTCCATAAAGAAGTTAATAATTATAATAATAATAATATATCACATTTCTATTGCGCATTTTCTATGCAATATTCAAATGCGCATTACAACACTGGCCGGGGGACTTTGCCAGACTGCTTATAATGCAGTTTACAATTAATGAAGTTGAGTTATGAGTTCCCCCGTAATGTCAATATCAAATTAAGACAGACACTAGGGGTGGTCACTGCCAGAGTTTTGTTACGTCCCTAGAGGTTCTTTTACGTCCCACAGAATCGGAGAATTATGAAGAGTTGTGAGATGGGGCCTATGGCTTATCGTCCTTATCCGAGAAGACTAGCAAGTCTAACTGTTTCTAGATGTCATAATACAAAGGCAGCACTTTTTCCTCAATTATTTAACCCTTTACTCCCTAAGAGTGACTTATAGATTTTACTCTGTCTAATGCCAGACAATTTTACTCGTCAAGACCCCTTAGGGGTTAAAGGGTGAAAGACCCTGAGTATTGGTCCAACCGGGATTTAAACCTGTGACCGCCTGCACGGCAGTAGCAAGTCCTTCAATAAAAGAGAGGAGGCCAGCTTAAAATCACTGGCTTAAATTAGGACATCATCTGAGCTGAAGTATGTATTGAGCACACAGCCAGCATAATCTTACTGGTTATTTTAAGACCCTGGTTTGTGATCCAGCTCAGAATTTGAACTCACAACTTGCCATAATTATTCAGGTTTGAAAATTTGAAATGGGTCAGCAGTTATATGACCTGGTTAAATTAAACACTTAATTATTGATAGTGCTTTGTCAAACATCACAGAGTTATGAATAATGATGTTACTCAGTATTTCAGAATTATCAACACACAGTGTTAATATATTTCATAAAATCAATGCATTGCTCACGATTAGTTTTGTATTTATTTTGTGAGGTTAAATTTCAAAAATCAATATCAGCCTATTCTTGGCTTGCACGTCACGCAAGTATCACACAAATAAAAAATTAAATCGCTTATATTTCAATAAATTAAGTAAAGAAATTGAGATAGTGTAGAAGAGTAATAAATAAACAACTTATCAAAGTTTCAGGGTTGTGCGATATTCCGAACTCGAGTTATTCGGTAATGGGTACCACTCAAAATTATAGTGTTTAGTACAGAGACGCCATGCTGGTGTTCCTCTGAGGAACCTCAACATGGCAGCCGGAAATCCATTGGAAAAATCTGGAGTTCACTTTGGCTCTCGCAAAAGATTTTTTTCTCTCTGCTAAACTTCAAAACATTGGCATAGACACTTCTCTTTACATATTGGTTATTCAGAACTCGAAAACACAACGTAAATCGATATTTTCAGGTACGTGATATGTTTCTCAGACGCAACCACAATGTCATGCATTGTAAAAAAAATCTAAATTCAAACTGCTCTATTTTCAAAACAAAGCATGCTACCGAGCTGAAAACAGGCCAGCAGATATCTTTAAAATGTATTTATCCTGATGAAGGTAAAACATCAAAATTTTTAATTTTAGTTTTTTTCTGACGTCACATGCACATTAGGGGACGTAGTTCCCGGTGTAGTGGTCTATCTCTACCTTTCGTCTGTCTTTGACATTCATGTGTGGGCTGGGTGGGTGGGTGAGATCAGATATGGACTGATAGCGGCAGCCAGAGGCGCCTTTACAGACTGACGTCCGATCTCACCCTAGAGAAACTTTGTAAACTATCCCTGAAAAGCCCCGACGGGGAGAGGATAAGTAAGTAAGTATGTATGTATGTATGTATGTATGTACATGCAAACCAAGAATAAGACTTTATAAATGTTGGCTTACTGAAATTGAAGACTAAGACAGGTTGCTTGGCTGATCATGTTGTACTGGTTGAAACTGAGAGCAAAAGAAATGATAAATCTTGAATTTTAGTTTTAATGAACAATGAGTTATAGGTGCACTCAAATGCTTTGATTTGAATTCTTTAATTTTAAAGTTTAACCTCAAGCTGTGTGTGGAACTGCATTTCACATGTTGTCTTTTATGATGATACAGCCTGTCAATAGTCTGTCAATAAAAAAAATTTAATACGGGGAGGCTCCGCCCAGAGGTCCAACCCCTTACCCTTTTATATACCATTTTTGACAGAAAAGGTACCCTTTTCGTATACCTTTCATTGACAAATGGTACCCCTTTCGTATACCTTCCATTGGAACAGTACACTCTAGGTATGTGTGTTCGAAATATTTTAATGAAAGGCCCTTTTAAATACCTAAATGACAGATTTCCCTACCCTTTCATATACTTCAACTCGTGAAATCCCTACTCTTTCATATACTTAAAGCGTGAAAAAGGTACCCCTTTCAGGCGGAGCGTCCCCGTAATTGGGCCCTATAGGGAGTACCCCCTTCTCTCGCGGTTGCTGGGTAGTACATCAAAGATATGGAGAGAGAGAAAAAAACAACACCAGGCCTTTCTTGGCTTGCCAATGTCTTTTGCCTTAATTTGTTGCTCCCTTTGCTTTTCCAGAACTATACTAAACAGTATGTTCACACGCTATGTATTCTAT